>JAGVSP010004289.1:0-68450 GCA_022494985.1 Micrasema minimum
ATACAGGGTGTAACAAAACTCGATGTACAACCCGAAAACTGGTGAATATACATCATATTTGGAGACGATTGTGTAATGTGACTTTTTAATCTAAGCTAAAATTTTTTTTTTTTGTATGGCAGACTAAGTAAAATTACTCATATTCTTATTAAAATGCGTCTTTCAATTTTGTTTTCTTTATGGATAGTATTAATTTGACAAAATACATGATATTTGATAACAATTTGCAAAAAAAATCGAAAAAAAATCAACTTAGTACTCAATTCTCTCGAAAACTAAGGGTCAAATAAATAAAAAAATTCTACAAAATCAACTCCAAATATTATGTAGATTTACTGGTTTCCCGCTTGTACGTCGAGTTTTGTTACACCCTGTTTATGAGCAATTTCATGCAAAACACTAATCTATTAACAGAAAATAAACTCAAATTAAGAAATACTCAAAGTTCTTTGACAGAAAGTAAAGATATCAGGACCCATGAACACATCGGAAGGGAAAATATTTGTTTCCTTATCCTCCATTAGCAAGGAGTTTGAAATCCATGACTGGAACATATTCTACAGTAAAAATATAAGCGACCATCACCAACAGTTTGTAATTCTTTAGAAAAGAGGTATCACACAGAGATGGATCGGAAACAATGATATACCTTATACAAATCATAACGATCATTTTGAATGTTTACAATTTCAGTCAGAAACTAAAAATACCAATTGAAAGAAAAATATTAGCTTTACTTTGTAGAGATACAATAATTACAATTTATTAGATATATAATTTTTATATACTTTAACTAAAAGTTAATCTTTAATCATAATATAATTCATAAATGTTAAACATAAAATATGTTGAGAAATAAAACATAAATATCTATTTATTAAAAATAATAATTTTCGCACTACATGAAAAATATTACCTAACGCCAATATACAAGAGGAATAACATTAAATTAAATAAGCTTTGTGATACAATAATGTTTTAAAACATTTCAACGAGAGGTATGTATTCAATTATGACAAGTTAAAAACTTTGTTAAAGTGTTACAGAGAATAAATTAGTTGAGATATCCAATATATATATCCAATTCAATATAAAGTAGAACTTCATCCTGCGTTTGATTGGATAATTCCACTAATTTATGTGAAATGGAGTTCTACTAACTGACTTCAACCAATATGTTACAATATATTTATATGGTCAGAAGTTCACCTTTTTGCAGTCACAACCTGGATTATAAAAGGTATTACATGACTATGAAGGATACCAAAAATGTTTATATTGCAGTTTCTATTAAAAACAAATATTATTGATATCCCAACAGAGACAGAGAAACTCTAAAAAAGGAAGTAGATTATCTTGGTGTTTACAGGGCTTATGACCTGTCATTGGCTGAGTTATGTGGCCACTTGACGTATTACCACTTAACCCACATATGGTCATAAGCCCTGTAAACGCCTAGATAATCCATATTCGTTTCTAGATTTTATATTAGCCAACATGGGTGTAATCCAGTAATTTGTCTTTTTACACATTCAAAATGTTGTCTATTAAAAACCTTTCAAATTTTATATTTTTTTTAGGATTCCAAGGGGTTTTTGCACTGAATTATCACAGTTCTTATTTGTTAATTATTTGATATAATTTTTTTTTTTCAGGTATAAAAAGATACCAACTTTCAAATGTGTATATAATTTATAAATATAATATAATAAAGGATTAAATTGCTAGTACTGCCTTACAATGGATATTATATTTTTATAAATAACTTCCAGTAATTACAGGTGAAGTTTTTTTGGGTTTTTACGATGGCAATACATGCGATTGATTGTTTTTCGTATTACATCATGTATGTAAGTCAATAAAATATAAATAATTCAATATCACTCTTTAGTGCTAAAGACTTAAAAGCTATACTTTGTAAATGTGTTCTGACCGTGAACAAATTTCATAAAAACAGCTGGTTCTAGATGAAAAACATTAAAACAAACCATTAAATACATTTTGTATTTTACAATAAATGATTTTTTTTATCAGCATCATGCCAGCGTAATGTCAGGTAAGGATATTGTCGTGTAAAACTAAAAAATTCTTTGTTATGGTTGACTGTAATATATTGATGCCCAAAAAAAACAGAACAAAGATATTGATAAATACATATTACAAAACAATAAAATTAGAAAGTTTAGATAGAGATAGTAAAATGATTTCTTTAGTTCACTAATCAAATAGTACAAACTTTATATGAAATATTAAGATTATGTAAGGTAGGGTATTGCCCAAATTCCCATATATTTTTAAGGCTACTTGATGTGTTTTGAGTGCAATAAATAATATATTCATGATGGAAGAAAGGTGAATTTATTTAAATTACAATTTGACATCTCAACAAAGACAGCAGTTTGTGAGGAAATATGGATATCTAGGCGTTTACAGGGCTTATGACCATTGGCTGTCTACAAGTATTTGGACACAATCAATTGATTTATTTTGTAAAAACAGATGATTCGAGTCACTTAACGAGGTTCGTAACCCTGAAGCATACAAATATGGAGATTTATAAATATTCATATTAGAGTTTTATAGAGCAAATAATTTAAGCATTTGCCATGTTCCTATTAGCATTGTGATATGATCTCTACCAACAAGCTACAAAATTGGCTTGGAAGGATAAAAAAAATAAAGAAATACTCCTTACTTTTATACATTCTTTAAAATGTAAATGTATACTTATGTTTTGTTTTCTTTCTTGATTCAGAACTTTTCTTGTATCTTATTTGTATTTTCAAATTTTTCATTTGTTTTCTTTAGTACTTGAATGTATTTGTAATTTAAAAATGTATTTTAAACTATATTTGGAAACAAATAAAAAAAATAATTACACATTTAAAAAAAAATTCCATAACAAATATAAATCAAGTAAAATGCTAACGGCCTCTTTTGCTAGGTATCTGGAATTGGTTTAGATTTATTTTCAACTAGTATTTCATTATACACTAAAAATAATTTCTAATTAAATTCGACGACAAATTTGTTTGTTAGAATTTCAGGCAAAGACTTCCACAGACTAATTAAACCGATCTCATTATTCCTGAGATTATAATTAAGTTTTCTTTAATCTAATTACGAACAAAAGTACGGATTTATGTACTACTCGGATTATATTCACACTTTTATTTATAAGCAACCTCTGTATTCGTTATTTCAGGACTTTTATCATTAAATCTAATTATAGTCTATATAATATAAAATTTTATCTTTGTTTCTTATAAGATTTTTATAAAATATAAGTATTGCGATGTGGATCTTATAGATTACTCTAGAAAAATAATATTACTGTAGGTATGTACATTTGTCGGTTATGTGAAAATTACAGAGGTACTAACAGAAATCTCAATAGTAAAGTTTTGTATTCTTTGTAAAAAAAAGAACCTACTCTACTGTTATGATTTTCAAAAAACAAACTTACCAATGTAAGATTCGGTAATTCTTTACAATGATTCGGATAAATAACAATATTGTTAATATTACTCATTGTTTTTAGTAATAATCCTTTCAGGTTGTTTAGAATATATGGTCAGTTAATGTGCATTACCGCCAAACTACAATTTTGGCTAAAACGCTATTTTCATACGGGCCGGTATGAACCGGAATGATCTAACAAAAAACAAAACATATTAATAAATTTAACATACTTACATCCTAATTATTGTGTAATAGTAAAAATGTTAATGTGATATATTTTATTTTGAAAACTGTTCTTCGTGTCTCCTAAAATAGTAGTTTCCGTAGATTGGCGGTATTGCACGTCGACCGACGATATAAAAAATTATGATTATTACATCCAAATTTACTAAATGTTGGACTTCAAAAATTAATTTGGGAATTGCTTTATGTTTTTAATTTCATAATTAGTATTATTATTCTATAAATATGAAAACAATCATTATATTTAAAGCAAAAAAATTTACTATACACTTCTATATTAATAAACTTATTTACACTAGGAATTTTCGAGATACTTTTTTCATTAAACTAAAAAAAAATTGAACAACTGTTAGTCTGAAAAGGAATCTGACCAATAAGTAGTTGTGACGGGAGCTATACTCTTGAACAAGTCCTTGGTAGAAGTGGGTTTCTTCTCCTCGACAGTTCTGGAGATGACGGCGTGCTGCTTGTGATTGTCCACGTGGCGCTCCATGGAGTGCTGCTGCTTGAAGCGCTTGTCGCAAATCTTGCAGCGGAAGGGCTTGTTGAGGCCGGGGTGCTCCTGCTTCTTGTGCATGTTGAGGTTCGTCATGTTGGTGAAGCCCTGCGCGCACACGTCGCACTTGTACTTCTTCTCCCGGACGTGCACCGCCTCGTGCACCTTGAGGTTCTTCAGCTGGCCGAACACCTTGTCGCACGAGTTGCAGGCGTACGGCTTGCTGTCTACCTTCCCGTACTCCGTGGGGTGGGCGTCCTTGTAGTGGGCATACAGGTCCTTGGAGTACATGAATGTCTGGGTACACACCGAACACTTGTGCGTCTTTTCTTTAGTGTGGGTTACAATGTGCAACTTGAGTATACTGGGGTAGGGAAAAGTTTTCTCGCAGTATGTACACGGGTATTTGCCTAAAATACTGACCCTCTTTGATGGTCGTTTCGAAACAAGAATAACATCATCGTCGGAGTCGTGTTTCGATTTTGATTTAAGCGGTTTATTTTTTTTCTTTTTACCTTTCTTTTTGAGCTTCGATGACAACTTCTTGCTCTTCCTTTTTTTTCTCTTTTTCGATCCGTAGGAAGGATCTTCAGAATCTGCATCGGAATAATCCGACTCTTTGTATTTTTTATTATCATCCGAGACAACCGGTTCGTTATCGCAATCTATAAGTACAAATTCTGTTTTGACGATGGTTTTCTTTTTTAACCCTAACTTTTCTCTAAATTCCAAGTCCGACCGCTCACATCTAGCCTTAAATTTATAAGCGATATCTAAATCACTAGCGCATGGATTACAAATAAATTCTGGGAGCCCATCATCGAGGCTGACTTCGACAGCTGCGCAAGACATCACCTTTTCGTACATTTTTACCGTGTCTTCATTGTTGAATATCGAAATCAATACACCGGTATTCATACAGACTCGACATACGTCCTTCTTCTCTGTCTCGCTCGGCGCCGTATCCGCCGTCTCTGTCTCGCTCGGTGTAACGTCACTCCGGTTCGCTTCTTCCTCTTTAACTTGGGAGGCGGGCTTGGAATTTGCGGATTCTGGATCTTCTTCAGGTTTTGGACACCCGACGGGAATCTCTGCAGGATAACTTTCCTCGGCTGTTGTTTCTACACACGGCTTGGACTGTTCACTTTGATTATCGACTACACTTGGCGCTTCTATCTCCATACTTATCTCTTGTTTAGGTTGCATCTCGCTCGCTATGAGTTGTGCGTTATTTTGGGTTAACACATTTGACATTTCACTATCATAACACAGCGAAAGATCCGCAGACATGTCAGGAGAACATATACTTATAGATGAACAACTCTGATTCTTCCCCATAGGAAATGATTATCCGTCGATTGTGTGAGATTTCACAGACAAGACAATATTTTATAGAAGAAAAAAAATGAATCGGTTCTTACTCAAATATCAGGAAATTAATTAGCCATAAATTAATTAAGTATGAACGCAATATTGTCTATGAATCCCCCTCCCCCTATCCTCTCCTTCCGCCCCGCCCCTTCTACTTTCCCTCCAACAAATTAATGTCAAAATCAAAATGCTCCGTGATAGCTGGTTAACAGTTAGAAATGATCACAAGAGTTTACAAATAAATGTATGTTGTGCGTGATATAAACAAATCATATAATAGTTATGAATATTTGAGCAGTCATTTCAAAAACGCACATTGATTTAGACATTGTTTTGGTTGAACAAGAAATTAAAAATTAAAAAAAGGAAAGTTGGGAATAGAAATGTCAAAATTGAAATAACCTGAAAAATAGCTTTTAAATATTTCGGTGCAAATATTTCAATTATATTTAAGCAGTACGGGTGTAATTAAGCATAAATATCGCCATTTTCTCACGTTGTTTCATTTTTTAACATTTTTCATTGAGGTTTAAAAATGAAACTATTGTCTGGAGAATGATAAAAAATTGTTTACTTATATTTTAATCTGATTTATATAAAATATATATAAAAAATTATATTTTAATCTGATTTGAATATACATTATATAGTATAACAAAATCATCTGGAGAGTAGCACATTTTCTCTAAATAAAACACTGACAAACTTACATTAAATATTTCCGATAATCCGTAATTGCAAAAGGCGTTTTGCAAAATCACTTTCTTTGGAATCTTCCAATCCGCCAGCCAAATCCATTCGCGAAAAATGCACTCTTTTTTTAATCGAGCAGGAAAAGAATGCCTCGGTGACGATTTATAATTATTGCATCCGGAAACACAACACCAAACTCTGATTTTGTCCATTGAAAAGAATTAAGCTTAATTAACCGAATGTTTTACAATGTCGCAAAATTGTTTGAAGATAATACACAATTACACATGAAGTTTATGCAAGCCACAGATAATATAGTACGACAACCTTTAATGTGTTATCCTTCTCATACTACTGTATTTCATTTTCTTTTTCACTCTACTTACACTAGTTTCACTAACACAGTGACCAAATAAATATATATAAGCTTTACATACACATACAAATAATGTTGTGTGAGTAATAATGGCTCCTATTTCCAATATGGCGACAGAAATAAAGATGGCGGTGAGTTGACGGGGCCTGCGACGCCAGTTCGGTAACACTGACGTCACAGTTAATACAAAATATTTCCAGAATTTACCGCTAGAGCGCGCTGCAATCAGTCAGCGGGCTGCCCGCGGAACTTGAAAAATATGATTCATAGATAAAAATTTTATACTACTATTACTTACCCTTATCCGCACCCAATGGTGCATAGGGCACTACATTGGTACACCAAGTGCAGTGTATCTTGATTATTTTATTACATGAAGGTAAGATGATCAGTCATACGCTCCAGTACCAGTCCAAGGTATCACGCATATAATATTAATATGAAAATCACATATAAATAAATATTTAATGTTGACTCCCTACGTGAATCGAACCCGCGACCTCATGCACGGTAGACAAATGCGCTACCACTATGAAAGTAATGAGGCGGACAAAAAAGATTCCTAATAGTTTATTAACTGCAGAAATATTGAATGTTGCCAGACCTGTTTAATTTTGATCATCGCCGCAATAAAAACATAAACATAGCTATCGTTTTATCATCACAGCGTGTGTAAGTCAAAATAAATAAATAAACATTTGCCATGAATTAAATGCAGTAAATTAAATATTAAAATGGGAGATAAGAGAAATGTGAAATAATAACCTGCAGAACAATAAGTCATTATTTTTGAGAGGCATTTTAGTGATTTTTAGCCGCAGTTTGGTGTATTTCTCAAACTTATTTTATTTTACAACAGTGTCAAAACAGTAGGCATCTCCAATTTACTTTTTTACATTGTTAAAAAGTAAAATAAGTTGGAGAAATACAAAAATTACCATAACGCGTATTCTGAAAAGCGATGATTTTAATGATGAAGCTAGATAAAGCCATGTACGGGAATGTTTGTCATGGCGAATATATTTCTTACCTCGTATAATAATAATATTTTTACTACTTTCCCTTATCCGCACCTAATAGTGCACAGGAAACTGCATTGGTCGATACACTAAGTGCAGTTTATCTTAATCACTTTATTACATGAAGATAAGGTGACCACTCTTTCGCATATTATGCAACGCTACGATAACGTACCGACTACTGAGGGGGGATATCCACCCACAGCTGTTATAGAGTCCCTGGGGACTCTCTTTCAGCTGCACATAGAGGGTAAAATATTCTACTACTTCATCTACTCTATGCTTTTTAGTGAGGGGGGAGGAGGATATCGTACCTACTATTTTCTAACCTTTTTAAATCTAAGTGTGCGAAAACTAATATTTTACTGGGTAATTCGGATAAAAGTATAATCTGCCAAAATTGGACTCATGAAATGGGGATGACACAGGATCGGGAGGAAGGAGGCGGAACAGGGAGGCCTATTTTCAACAGTGGATCTTCACGGGCTGTCGATGATGATTATGATGATAAATTCGGATATATTATACTGTACAAGCCGTATTTATTTTAAAGAAATCTCATAAAAGCCCTTTAACTTATGTGGTGGATAGTAAGCTACGTTTAACTATTGACTGTTAATGGAGTCAATTCAAAACTTTATGACATGATTTAATTTACCACACAGATTAATATCGATCATGCCAGGTAACTCAAATACTGATTATTCATGATTCCAAAGTTTGGGAAACAATGACCTGATTGTTGTGTATATTAGCAATATCTCAATACACACTAATAATTTACATTAAAATAAAATGGTTTCTTGCGAAACTGTTAGGTATAATATAATATAAGTAAAATGTTAATGGCTGTAAACAGATTAAAGCTTGCTTTTGCGTCTGTTCAAAATCATGGGAAAGTTATTATGTAGGAAAGCCTGTAAGACGGATTTCCTTTCAAATTTTGGATTTGGAGTTTCTGAGAATATAACAAAGTGAGTCATCTGACGTACTTACGGATTTATGCAAACAATGTCAACATAACATGAAGGTTTATCAAGTATTCACAGATGGCGTGTACGAGTTGAAATTTTATTTATTTATTAACTAACACCCAGGGGACAATTTCTTTACAAAATAAATATTACCTACCGTACATATTATAGGTATACCAAACCATCATTTAAAGATAAAAATAAAGTAAAACATTCATTTCATAAAATAAAAGTAGTTAAAGATGAAAATTTTAAATGATTTATTTACTATAATTTATATAAGACATTTCAATAAACTATTGTTTTCTCATCATCATCATTATCATACCCATATCCGCTCCTTATGTGGAGCATATGGATTCCACAAGCTGCCTCCAGGCCAAGCGATCGGCCGCCAGCTCCCGTGCATCCTCCCAAGTCAAGTCCACGTCCCGCAGCTCTGACGCAAACTGACGACGAATTGTCAACAGTGGACGACCAGGACGCCGAGAACCTGACATATATAAGACATTTCAATAGTAAATTGTTTTCTCAGTTATTAAAAAAAAAAGACCTATTTTAATTTCTGTTTACAATAAGGAACTGTACTTCGCTATTGTTTATACTGTATCTTATGTTATAAAAGATCTCGTCAAAAAATGTATATGTTTGTGTAAAAATGTGTTGTTAGAACCCCCACCCCTGGACGTTAATGAAATATTAAATAAATAAATAAATATAAGTTCTCTTGAGTTCAGTTCCTACATACATTTTTTGTTAGAAAAAAACTTTTGCCTCTGCTATCAAAGTCATCGACCAATGTTTTGGTTGTCCCTTAAGCTATCTTTATATGGCGCAGTTTACTACACAGTTTTCTGTGCAGTCTGAAAACGGTCCCGTATAAAGGTAAAACTGCATGAAAAACTGTGTGCTAGTGTCAGATTTAAGCTGACATGACAGTCAATGTTTTTTATGTAAACGTTTAAATAGACATTGGTTTATTGTATGCTTTTAAATACGTAAAAAAAACAATAACATATATACATAATTAGCTAAATATACAATTTCCTGAGAGCAAACATACGATATAATAACTTACAATCGCGTTTCAAAAATACACATATTTAGCGTGTCTTTTGACAGAAGTTTGACAGACTGCACAGTTTTCTGAACAAGAAACTGTGTAGTTTTCTGAACAAGAAACTGTCTCATATAAAGTGGGCATTAGTATTTATAATTCATAGATTCATACACGGCGACGCCGACAACGCGCCGACGTCAATTTAGCTCCAGATGATTCGCCTTTTTAATTTTTTTAAAAATAATAATTTTAAAAAAAACTTACATCTAATGCCATTGTGAAATCCATAGGTTCCACATAGGGAGCTGACATGGGATGATGATAATGTACGAGTTTATTTACCAATAGCAAAGGTGCATACAAAACGTTATTTCCAATACATTTTTTTAAATTTCAGCATTAAAAAAATTATTAAAAAAGTTTTTGTTTAAAGTTTTTACCTAAAACTTATATTATGAATGCTTGTAATATTTTATTATATTATGTACTTAACATTGCTTTGGTAATGATACCTACATTTGTTTTGTAAAAGTTCCATTGGCGTGAATAAATAAATAAATAAATTTAAAAAAAGGTGAAGGATACCTACACAGTTTTCCGGCATTAGTCACAGTGCAGTTTTTTGTGCACATTTTTTGTTGACAAAAATGCAAATTCAATGTATTTGCAATCAAAACATACTAATTTGATTTCCCCGCAGGGGTAGGCAGAGAGGATAGAACGCCATACCAATCTGTCCTGACAGACTTTCAATTGCTTCCTCTACATTCATACGTCTTTTCATGCACATACGCCGATTATTCCGACTTTAAATGTCCGCTTTTAAGTACTTGACGTACTTGGTCATGTCATGTCTTTTCTCGGCCTTCCGCGGCTTTTACATCCAGGCACACTTGGATTTAAACTTCTTTTAGCCGTTCTTTCATCACTCATTCGCTCCACATTAATTAAATAAAAAAATATGTCAGTTATGTGTTGACATGAATATATATTTTTTATAGAATACATAAATTGAAATACTTAAAACAGGGAAAAGAGAAAACAAAAAAATTTGCAAGGTTTATTTTTTACGTGTTTTACACAACAGAATTTATCCCATATTCCTAGCTTAACATAAATTTAGGTCGGTAAAGTGAACCTTTTTATCAAAAACAAAAATGCCTTTTTAATAAATTGAATTTTTATAGGCACAGATTTAGGGATACAATACAGAATAAAATTTCTAGAGGAGTTTTGGATTTCAAAAAGGTTAATTGAGAATTTTTTTTAAACGTAAATAACCCCAATCGAAAAAAATAAGGCAAGCCTACAGAGAAATTTGACATTTTTTTTTTATCATTCTTGGGGTAATTAAATTTTTATTTGAAATAGATATAAATATTGTGTATACACAATATTTTATGTACAAGGTACATACTTAATGAAATAATTGTTTTATTTGATATTCTCATTATAATAAGAAATTTATTTTTCTTTTTTAATATTTTGGAAGAATGCTATTTAATTAAGCTAATAATCATAATCATCATCACTTCAGCCCCGTTTGAGGTCCACTGCTTTTGTTTAAAAATATCGATAAATTTCCGGACCAGGAAGAAATAAAATATAAGTGACAGGTTAAATTACTTAAAATTGTATTGACTAAACTAAATTCTAGAAACAGTGTTAGACAAACAAAAGACGACCCTCTGAAGGGAGCGCACATATGGTCCGGACCACCTTTTAGACTTTGGAGTATCACATTCGAGCCACACAATACGGAATAGAATTGGTTAACGTTCGAAGCATTTCAAATAATATTTGTGTTGGTATTAATTTTTACCAGGAGAAAAAAAATAAGATTTATTGTTTTATGGCCGTTGAAAGTAAGATGTTCAAATAGGCCAGGGGTAGGTACCTGCAAGGAAGCAGCGCTGGAAAAAAAAGGGCGTTGATCCTTTTCGGAGATCGTCTGTCATTGGTGAATTTTGACCAATGATAGCCAAGAGATTTGAGTGGGCGAATTTTTAATTTTAAAATAATATCCTAAGACAGAGAGATAGGAGAGATGAAGTAGTAAGAAGTCGTACGTGATCCGCGGGAGAAGGAAGTCGTTCACGAGCCGCGGGTCAGGATAGTCGCCAAGAGAGTTGGAAAGTAGTGTAGTAGTGTGGAAGGCCACCTCGCCATGTAGTGAGTGTTAATTGAAAGGCGCGGTGCGCCGCCCTTAGAGTGCTGAGGGCGGCTCACAGACATTTTAGTGAAGCGTCGTTAAATTAAGATCGCGAAAATAGCGTACGTAATTTTTAAAAGCGATAAGAATTTTGTAGTTAAAAATAAAAAATAATAAAGACGTTGAATCGAAGTAGAAAGAGCGATAAATAATAATAATGAAAAGTTGATAAAATAAAAAGTGTAAGAGAAGGGAAGTGATCAGTGAAGTATCAGAAAGAAAATAAAAGCCGCGTATGAAAAGTTAAGTTAATATAAGAAAAAATCGCGAGTGATTTAAGTTTGAACGATAACGCGGGGAAGAATAAAAAATAGTAAAAATAAATAAATATTGGTCATTACGCGAAGGCATTGCGGATGACCTGGCGCCCAACGATAAAAGTAAAAGATAATAAATTGCGGAGGATTTAATTAATCGAGTACCCGCGGAATGCGTCGCCCTCAGGTGAGAGGGAAGTTTTCCTTTCCGTGTAAAGGGAAAAGCAGGCTGCAGATCGTAAACGATAAGGCGCGGAACGTCCCGCCCAAAACCGATGCCCACGTGCAGCAGCTCCAATCTTGGTGGCAGGCATACCGATGTATGATGCAAACCACGCCAAGATGCTGCTGGCTTGTGACCAGTCGGAAACCGCCGTCTAGCCTACAGACGCCGCCTACCGTCGCGCACAGCGACCACATCGTCCAACGGGACGAACACAGCAGCCGCCCTGGAACCCAGCGCCGCACATAGAGGTTTTTCTCTAATCTAGCCGGTCAGAAGTCTTTTTCGTAAAACTTGCCATAATGAAAAAAGAATTATTTCCTAGCAATGTCAAAGGATTACTGAACACAGGACTCCCCCTACCCGGGACCTACAATAACGTTCCGCACTAGCATTTCAGTTTGAAGTTGATAGTCTCAGGAAGTGCATGTTTTTTTTATCGGTGTTCCTTGTGCAACAGTTCAGTTTGAAGATTATTTTTAAATAAGTGGCTCTAATTTTACCAAAAAAAATCATGGATATTGATAATGCAGGTAAGACAGCATATATTTAAAATAGTTTTGATTTTGTTTCTTAGAATTATAATATTGTTATTCCGTATTGAAAATGTTTGTTTTATTTAGGTTTTTTATTTTACATTTTTGATATTTCCGAGAGTGTAAGTTGTACGATTTCGTGCTATTTCGCTACATTTCTTATTTTACCATAGAGAATAAAGCTTCAACAATAGAATAAAATAGAAATTAGCCGTCGATTTTCGTCGTTTTTTTGCTTTCTAGGTCATCAAATAAAACAGCGGATTTTTGAAATTTTTTAAAATTTTAATTAATTTTGATTAAAAATTGTTTATATTTTATTTTAGGGTTACCAGGTGTCTCCAACGTCATAACTATGACTCGGAAATTTTTGTTTGATAAAATGCAGGAGCAAAATTTATCAAGTTTCGAAAAAAAAATTGGAAAACCTGGAAAATTTTCTTATTGGCAACAAAAACTACTCTAATGATCACATTAGGAGCATTAAGCGCAAGTTTGCAACTTTAAAGTTTCGATTAAAGAAAAGATGGGTTAAAGTTCATAAAAAAGAAGACTTGTTCTCAAAAAATAACGCGGAATGGTTGAAAAGATGTGTTTCATTCCCAAAAGCTATACCTATACAGCAACAGCGAGCGGGTAGGCCTCAAAAAGATTTGATGTCTTTAAAAAAATTCTAAATGTGTATTGTAATATTTGAATTTTTTGGTTGTATCAACAATCTTATCAATGTTTACTCTTGTTATTAGTGTTAGCAATGCAATGTTCTGTATAATATTTATATAGTAACAAAAATATTTTGGTAAATTTATGTTCCGACTTGAAACGAAATACATCTAGCAAGTCGGAACATAGAAGCTATAAACTCTCCAAATGTATATTGTACGTTGAATAAATAAATAAATATATTATATGCACTTGTTATATATATTCTCAACAATTTGAAAATGTCCTCAATGTATATATTTTTTTATATGATAAATACCTGCTAAAACTCAATCCAGTTTTTTTATTGTTTACATATGTACCCTACCTCCTTCAATATACCTAAAAGTATTTTGTTTGTTTTAAATTTTGTGTAGGAACCTGTAGCTGAGTACCTAATATGTGCCACTTCAAAACAATAAAATAAAATTGATTTCCATTATCCTTTGTCAACAGTATTAAGACAAAACTTCTTTCTGTACAAAATTAGCACAGCTTGATAGCTTGATTCATCATCATCATCATCATTTCATATCCGCTTCCTATGTGAAGCATATGGATTCCACAAACTGCCTCCAAGCCAAGCGATCGGCCGCCAGTTCTCGTGCATCTTCCTAAGTCAGGTCCACGTCCCGTAGCTCTGACGCTATGCATCCCAAAATACTTTTTACATCATAAAACAATAGGAAATCTCATTAAGAATAATAATAACTAAAAAAATAATTTTGGCCGGCTAGATTGATCAAAAACCTCTATGTGCGCCGCCCTGCCGGCCGCGCCGCGCTGCTCAGCGCCAACATCGAGATCGCCGCCAACGCGGTCATCGTCAATCACCGCCGCCAACGCGGTCAAATATCGAGGAGCCGCCCACCCAACGGGCGCAATCATCGTCATCGTTCGGCTCCCTAGGTTTCGTTTAGGTTAAGCTAATATTAAGGTATTATTAAGATGTTTTAGATAGTATAGGTCAATTCTATTCCGGAATAAGAAGTTAATTAAGTCCTGGCCTTCGTATCCTAGTGTATTTTTGTAATAATAAACATTGAAAAAGGACAATTGGTTTTTATTCACAACTTCCCACCTCTTCTCCATTACAGAGTAATCAGACTTTGAATTTTAATAATATTAAATAAGTAGTAGCATTTTAAATTTTAGTTGTAATTTCATTTAGTTTAAATATGGTTGAAGAAAATATTGGGGGGGGGAGTTTTTTTTCACCCCGTTCTTCTTATCGCCCTCCCTTATTTAAATTTTTCTTCCGTATTAAGTCGTTAATCGATTTTTTGAATTTCGATCTAGGACTTCAGTTTATATTATTTATTACATTATATTATTCATATTCGCCATAGTAAAAGTTTATCAAAGTTTATTTGTAAAATTACCGATACTATTGAATCTTATACTATTAAACTGTCGTAATCGCCGCGGGTGATGTCCGCGCCGAAACTGTGTGAAAAAATGTGTGGAATTAGCGCACAGTGAGAATCTGACACTAGCACACAGTTTTTCATGCAGTTTTAGCTTTATACGGGAAAGCCATTATCAACATGTTATTATTTTACTCTCGGGAATTTCCAACAGGAAGTTTTTTGTTTCCTATTTGTTTGATTTAAAAAACTTTGTCTTTTTTCACTTCATAAAGTGAAGACCGCGGCCGTTTTTATATTAAATCATATTAAATTAATGGAACGTAATAATATGGAACTCAACTCAGTAAATATTCATTATTAATATTTGTAAACAATATATATTCATGATTAATGTACCTAGTATTAAGAGAAATCTGCTTTTTCAAAACAAACACTTTTTCTGTATCAAATTCCTAATAGAGAAAACAACTATCTAACCATCTCGCCATTTCCCCCAAAGAGTAGGCAGAGAGGATAGAACGCCAAATCTATCTGTCCTGGCACACTTCCCTTGCTTCCTCTACATTCATACATATTCTCATGTACGCACTCTTTCTTTCATTTATTTGCTCTTCATAAGCGAACCTTCGTAAAATAATTGACAGCAGTGGACGCTGTGATGGTGCTTTGTTCCGGTTCTTTTGAGACATCTATTATTTTATTACGTTATCAACGTGTACTCTATAATTTTACTCTATAGATCAGATTTCACAATTCTTTGGAGATCACTTCTTACTACCTCGGCATTTTCTATAGGTAAATCCTACTCTTTCTCAGCTGTCATTGTTATTTAAGTAAAATGTCTCACATATCAGTTAAAAAATATTCTACTACTTCTACTACTTTACCTTATCCGCACCCAATGGTGGATAGGGCACTGCATTGGTACTCCAAGCGCAGTGTATTTTGATAGTTTTATTACATGACGGTAGGATGATCAGTCTTACGCTTCAATACCAGTCCAAGGTTATCACACATGAAATATTAATATGAAAATCACAAGTAAATAAATATTTCATATTGAAGCTGGTGAATATACAACATATTCGAACCTTTTCAAACGGTATTATCATCATCATCATAACATATCCGCTCCCTATTTGGAGCATATGGAATCCACAAACTGCCTCCAAGCCAAGCGATCGTCCGCCAGCTCCCGTGCATCCTCCCAAGTCGAGTCTACGTCCCGCAGCTCTGCCGCAAACTGCCGACGAATTGTCAACAGCGGACGACCAGGACGCCGAGAACCTGATGCCTTGTAAGATAGGCAAGCATAGTTAAGGCTCTCGGGAGGCATACGTAGTATATGGCCTAGACAGCCGAAACGCCTTCGCCGGATGACAGTAGATACAAAGGGTTGCTGTGTCCGTTACCTCACTTCTGTGCTCCTTAAAAAGTCAAACCACGGCACACCTAAACGGTATTATACTTGTAGAATATTTTTTTGGTCCGCCTCGTAGCATAGTGGTAGCGCATTTGGCTACCGTGCATGGGGTCGCGGATTCGATTCCCGATGGGGGTCAGTCTGAAATATTTATTTTAATGTGTTTTTCACATAAAATACTTCATGTGTGATATCTTGGACTGGTGCTGAAGCGTAACAGCGTAACGTCATCTTGCCTGCAGGTAAAATTTGTTTATTATTCACCGCACTTGGTGTACCAATGCAGTGCCCTATGCACCATTAGGGAAAGTACTATTAGTGCTTGCAAATAAATTAAGAGACACATGTAATACTGAAATACCATATATTTTTTAACAACCAATCGTAATTTTTTATTTTAATTTTAAATTTTAGGTTTTCATTAAAATGTCGTAAAAATAATTTGATAACATACGCCAAATATTACGATTACAAGGTAAAATGAAAAAAAAACACGTGGGGTTGGTAGAGACGCGCGTGGGTGGGTTTCTAATTCCCACCCTAAACGAAAACATATATTATGCCCTATTACACCTAACAAGTATTTTATTTTATTACTGAAAATAAACATTTGCCGTATTTTTTTAAGAGAAATGCCTAGATACATTATTCTTAATGATATCCAACGATACGCGCGTAACAAATAAAATACGCATTTTATGTTGGAATAAATTATTTAAACCTAAATTTGTATTATTAAATTTATTTCATAAATCATGTAAAGTGCACCTTCTATCCTTAGGTTCAACCCGTGTTAATTGAAATATTTTAAAGAACATATACAGAATAAAATTTAAAAAAATATATATTCATCATCACTTCAGCCCGTTGAGGTCCACTGCTGGACATAGGCCTCCCCCTGCTGTCTCTACTCCTTCCTGCGCCGACCCCATCCACTGTCTTCCAGCAGACTTCCTGATGTCGTCCACCCATCTCATCTGTGGACGTCCTTGAGGCCTCTGGTTTCTCGGTCTCCACACCAGAACGCATTTCGTCCATCTGTCGTCCGTCATTCTGGCTATGTGACCGGCCCATTTCTACGATTTCCCATATAAAAAAATTGAGTGCGAAGTAGATTTTTTTTTCGGTTTTTTTTTGCGAATTGTTACCAAATATCATGTATTTACTCAAATTATTATTTTCCATGAAGAAAAGAACACAAAAAAACGCATTTTGATAAGAAATGGTGCAATTTTACTTAATCTCCCATGCTAATGAAAACTTTTGTGAGAAATTTTTATTTTATTTTTTTAAGCTCAGATTAAAAAGTCATATTACACAATCGTCTCCAAATACGAAGTAGATTCACCAGTTTTCAAGTTGTACTACGAGTTTTGTTACACCCTGTATATATTACTGGTTTTTAAAAAGCAAATATTTTCGTCTTATATGAATCGGTAAACAAACGATATTACCTTCAGCACGATGGTATTCAATTCGTAAGGTTTTATTTTTACTGAGTTTTTATGCCTCAAATAAGCCAAAATATTGTTTTAATGGGTTTTTTTGTGTATTTGCGGTTTCATTAAATTACATAACCAACAACGAAACGTAAAAGAGAAAAATTGCCTCGAATTACTCTGAAAAAATATTCTACCTACATAGGTAGGTATATAGTAAGGTTGTATGAACGAAGCAAATTGAATAATAAACGTAGCAAATAAAAAAATTATACTAACTGTACAAAGAGGAAGACTCTGGGGGTTAAACTATTTGCTTCAAATTCTCGTGAAGTTGACTGAATTTAAAAAAAAAATGAAGGAAGTTGTTTTTTCATTAGTAGAGTACATTATTACATTTAAGTGAATATACAAAACTCGATGTACAAGCGGGAAACCAGTGAACCTACATCACATTTGGAGTCGATTTTGTAGAGTTAATTTTTTTGATTTGACCTTTAGTTTTCGAGAAAATTGAGCACGAAGTTGTTTTTTTTTGCAAATAGTTATCAAATATCACGTATTTAGTCAAATCAACACTATTTATTACGAAAACAAAATAAAAAAAACGCGTTTTATTAAGAATTTAAGCAATTTTACTAAATCTGCCATACTTATGAAAAACTTTTGTAGGAAGAAAAAAAAATTTTTTTTTAAAGCTCAGATAAAAAGGCATATTACACAACCGTCTCCAATACAATGTAGATTCACTAGTTTTAGGGTTGTACGTCGAGTTTTATTACACCTTTTCTCGTACATATGTTTCAGTTCTTAGGTTTAACCCCGTTGAACTGAAATAACGCAATAATGCAACGTAGTAATGTATTATAATAAATCGATTATTTCTTCTATTACCGATTACCAGTCTATCAATCGGTTATCAAATTAACCTATTATGATTTATTTGACTACCAAAATAACCGATTGCACCCACCTCTTAATTTCGTTAGACTACAAATAACATATTACAGGAAAATGAATTGTGGCAGAGTGGGACTTGAACCTAGGGATTCTAATCCGGAATCTGCGACTCTAATCATGGGACCACATCTCTTATTAATTTTAAATTTATATAAAAATATATATTATCAACAACAGACAAAACGATTTTTTTTTCGGTAAAAAACGACTTTAAACGTGAAGTCACCCGGGCCGTACCCGTGAAAACGATTTCAAAATCATTTTAGATTGTGGTAAACTTTACAAAATCTCTAAAATTATTATCAAAACGTAAATAAATAAAATATTCAAATAGAGAAATGTATGGTAATTATAAGTAATAACGGCTATAAACACGATTTAAAATGTCATTTTATATGTTTTAGATGAAATGTTGAAATTTTCAATCGTGTCCATATCCGTGATTACTTATTATTACTAAGCATTTCTAGATTCGAATATCTTGTTTTATGTAAGTTTTAATAAGAATAATAAAAGGTTTTTTTTAAGTGTTCCACTATCAAAAATGATTTTGAAATCGTTTTCTACGGGTACGGCCAGGGTGACGTCACAAGTCGTTTTAAACGGAAAAAAACGTTTTTATTCGACTATAAACGACTTTTGTACATCTATATATGCAACACATCTAATTTTAATGTGTTCAAATACTTGTACACAAATCTGGACTTATCCCAAGATGTGAGTAGGTATATATTTCCTTTTATGAATATAAAATGAAGTAATTTGCTAATAAATACTTGACTTCAATATCAATGCATAGATGGAGCTTTCAACTCGCTGGTGGACGATTCTCGATTCGTAATATATGGATACAATTTTTTTTTAAATGTTACCTGGTGTGGATATTCGCCAATAAGCGGAATGGGGAAGTTGTAGTACCTACATAAAGTGGCCACTCAACCCAGCCAATGACAGGTCATAAGCCCTGTAAAAACTCAAATATCCATATTCCTGAATTTGAAAAAAATCTACCTCATCTCTGTAGGGATGTAAAATGAAATATATACCTCCGTCTTGGGATAAAATCCAGATTTGTGTACAAGTATTTGAACACGCCCAAAATGTTGCTTAAATACTTAATTTAGACGCTTTCCGATAAGGAAGGGCTTTAACTCATTCTACAATAATTTTTCTTTTATGGCTTCAATTGACTAAACGATTGATGATTTATTTACTGCTCTTTTTGTACAGTAAACTGTGGGCTCAAATTGCATAAAAATAGTCTGATTACTATTTTCATTCTTTCAGAGAATGATCGAATTCCCTTAATCTAGTTTACGTAAATACCAAATCCATTATCCGATAGTCTATTGTAATGTAAATGAATAATTTATATCACATTGACGATTGAAAAATGCAAAGAAATGGCCAAATAAAATAACCTATTCAAACAAAGGGTAAAAACGGGAATCGCAAATAATACCCGTTGAAATATAAAAATACTAGATTTGAGAAGAATGAATTATTCAATAGTAAATAAGTAAATAAGTAAATTTGTATTTTTAAATATATTTTGAGAAACTAACGCAAACTTCTTCATACCATATCCGCTCCCTATGTGGAGCATATGGAATCTATCCTCTATCCTCTCTGCCTATGCCTTGGTGTGGAGTGATGTTTAGTTTTAGATTTATTGTCGAGATAAGAAATAGCTATTTGCGGAACATTCAACGTATCTACAACCGAGTAATCTTTTAAATAATATGTATACAAACATAATGTTTCCCAGAGGGATGAAGTTATTTGTTATATCTACCGGACCCTATCTGCGAATAAACTAAAGAATGTCAGTCAAATCCTCAGACAACAAAATATATACTCGTATAAAGAAAATGAATTACGTACGGTCTTATTTTTGGCTAAATAAAAAAATATTGTCCAAAAAACTATTGGCACATAAATTTAATAAATCTACCATAAAAGGCTAAAAATTTTTAGTAAATCAACCATTAGAAAATATTTCTCAGTAACGCATTAATTACATTTCTAAAATAATATCCGATGAGCCTCTTTTTGGGTAAACACCTCCGTGAAGCGATGAATTCGGTTTATCTTTTATTTTTGATCAATTTTCTTATTTTTTATTTCTTTATTTAAATCGAATTTTGTTTTTAAGATAAGCAGATGCATATTTTAAAAAAAATTGGTTTGATTCTTATTCTATATATATATTTATTTATTTTTTTATATGAACCTTAGAGGCTTGCACTAGTAGAATAAGGAATAATATTAAGCACGAAGTTTAACAACGACTTTGTTTAGGAAAAGGGGCTTAACCATTCATTTTGTTTAAAAATTGAATACTATTTTCAATAAAAACTAAGCGGCTTGTGTTTGAAAATAGTAATCAAGCCGAGTCGAAGCTTCGTCGTGGATCTAATCTAAAAAAAAATTTATTACTTTTTAAAAATTTCGAAGATGTTCTTTGTTCTACAGAGGACGATTTCACGATTCATCACTTTAGTTTTGGATCATTTACGAGTTTTTCTTCATTGACTTTTATATCGTCGTCAATCTGTACAAACCTAGGCCTTGGTACGTACCTATATAAACCCTTTCTATTTGGAGTATGTACATACACCCTAAGTAAGTACTCGAGAGGGTTGTAAACCGTGAAACTACTATTTTAGTATACGAAAGGTTTAAGTAGAGACATTATTTGATCTCACTCCATGTGAGTGTCTTCGAATTCATTGAGTATCTAACACAAATGGATTGATATAAAACATATGATATTGTCGTCTCTGTTGAGATGTCAAATAGTAATTTAATGTTAGCCCGTAATGGGTGAAATCCAGTTTTTGTCCATAAAATGTTATTCAGAATTGTTTCAGAAGTCGTTCTTGGGAATCAAGTATGCCCATAGATACCCATTTATGTATGTATGTACAGCGCCCTCGAGATAAATTTTTCTCCGAAAAACAGCGCTTCATAAGTTGTCCGATTAGTTTTTAATGCGTTATTTTTATATTGGTTAAGAATTATGGCCCAGTAGTCTTATTCCAAGTCAAGCACCTTCTCCTCTACCTGAAGTACTCTCGGCTGAACTACAATTAAATGTTAATAATCATTAAACTTATATTTAACAAAGCGTTGCAAAAACTGCAAATAGCAAGTAATAATTTTAAACATATCGATCGCTGCTATGTCAACTATCTTGAGTATAAAACGCCGACTTTTCAGGGAGCTGCGTTGATCCGTCGGCAATTTGCGTCAGAGCTGCGGGACGTGGATCTGACTTGGGAGGATGCACGGGAACTGGCGGCTGATAGCTTGACTTGGAGGCAGTTTGTGAAATCTATATGCTCCACATAGGGTTTGGATATGGAATGATGATAATGTTTTAAGACTTTGATGATGACGTATTGCTAAATCATAAATTTTAATAATGCTATCGATTTTGTATTTTAAGGGGAAAAAATCTTCGAACAAGAATTTACTAGAAGAGGCGTTTCCATACAAATTTTCTAAAAATATACGCTTTCTAGGGTTAATTTCATAACACCACTTATTATCAAATTTCACCGTCTAAAGACTCAAGCACTTAGGCCAATACACGAAACGTGAGACGTAGATGTCTAGTGACGACGTAGATGCCTATTGATGACGTCGGACACGGTAGTATTTTTCAAGTAGGGAACGTCACATCTCTGAAATTCTTGTTTGAAGGAAAAAATCGTTATTTTAACTAATGTCAAAATAATTCATCCGGAACAAATTTATTCATTTTTTCAGGATGGTGTTGTCTAATTCGTTTGTACAAATTTTCGCGGGACTTGAACTGAAAGGGTAAAAATGATTGTAACGAGGGTCAACAATAATAACAAAGGTCCTATTCATTGTCCGTGAAAATAATTACATAATTTTCAAATCTATTTCAAAATTAAAAATGAAATATATCTAGATATTTTTGTAGAAAAATAAAGCTCAACTTTATAAACATTTTGCCATTTTATATATCTAAAGAAACTCACTCCCTTAACCAAAATAAAATTACGATATAGTTTTAGATTGGTTCGACTGTTCGGTGGGAACAAAGCATGTTCAGCATTAGTATAAGAGACCAAGTACCAAATGGCAAGAAAAAAGACAAAAAAACTTTCAGAGGTCGTTAAATCCATCTCTCAGCAGAAGTGGACGTGGGTTGGACATATGGTGCGCCAAAATGAGGATCCAAGGATCGAAGGACCAAAAGTCCGCCTAACTGGAGGCCCAGAGCTGCAGGAGTCCTGTAGGAAGACCGCCAAGACGATGGACAGATGATATAAAAAGTAATTCAGGAGCAAGATGGCAGCTCGAAGCGCAAAACAGACTGCAGCAGATAAACTTGAAAGAGGCCTAACTCCAGCATTGGATAAACTAATAAATGGCTTCTTAAAAAGAAAACTAAGCAGGATTGGGAATGTTGTAATAC
Organism: Micrasema minimum; assembly: GCA_022494985.1. Classification (NCBI taxonomy): domain Eukaryota; kingdom Metazoa; phylum Arthropoda; class Insecta; order Trichoptera; family Brachycentridae; genus Micrasema; species Micrasema minimum. The sequence continues at coordinate 23,270 of JAGVSP010004289.1, forward strand.
TGTATTTAATCCAGCCGATAACAGACATAAGCCCCTGTAAAAGCCTAGAAAATCCACATTCGTTTCTGATTCAGTTAAGATGTCAATAAATTTTTCAACCGATATTTATTTATCGACTTCAAAACTTTTTATTAACTTTAAACTTTGTATTTCTTTTAAAAATATCCCACAAACAAGGCATAATAACCCAGAAAAACATAATCTGTGTTCTAAAGGCCGTGAAATCATACGAACTTTGAGAAAATAATTATGCAGTTTTATTGAAAATTATGCCGCAGTTATTCATGGAAAAAAACAGTACTCAAATAAGCATTTTTTCTTCGTGGACATCACTAGATCCCCCAGGAGACCCTATCGCGAGCCAGCTCTCTCGCCTCCTCCCACGTCAGGCCCGCATCCATCAGCTCCGCCGAGTACATCCGTAAGATAAAATAAACAAAAAAAAATAAATTAAACTAAATAAACTAAAATAAAGGAAAAAAAAAAAATTTTGATTTTTAAAACCCAAAAAAAAAAAAATTGGCATTTTTTAAAAAGGGGGGGGGTTTTTGGGGGGGGGGTTTTTTCAAAACCCCTTTCCCCCCCCTTTTAAAAAAAAAAAATTTTGGAAAAAAAAAATTTAAAAAAATTTTAAAATTTTATTTTTTTTTTTTTTTTGGGGTATTTTGGGTTTTTTTTAAGACTTTTTTAAAAATTTTTTAAAAAAAAAAAATTTTTAAAAATTTTTTTTTTAAAGTTTGGGGAAAAAATTTTTTTTTCCCCAAACCCTTAACCCCAAAAATTAAAACCCCCCCCCCTTTTTTTTTTTTTTTTTTTTTTAAAAAAAATTTTTTTTTTTTAAAAAGGTTTTCCCCTTGGGGGGGGTTTTTTTTTTTAAGGGGGTTTTTTTTTGGGGGGGGAAAAACCCCCCCCCTTTTCCCAAAAAACCAAAAGGGAAAAAAAAAAAATTTTTTTTTTGGGAAAAAATCCCAAAAAATTTTTTTTCCCCCTTCCCAAAAAATTAAAAAAAAAATTTTTTTGGGTTTTTTTTTAAATTTTTTTTTTTCCCCCCCCCCCCCCCAAAAAAAATTTTAATTTAAAAAAAAAACCCAAAAAAAAAAATTTTTTAAAAAAAATTTTTTTTTTTAAAAAAAAATTTTTTTTTTTTTGCCCCCCAAAAAATTGGGAAAACAGGGAAACCCTTTTTTTTCCCCCCAAAAAAAAATTTTTTAAAAAAAAAAAAAAAAATTTTTTTTGGAAAAATTTTTTAAAAAAATTTTTTTTTTTTTTTTTTTTTTTTTTTAAAAAAAAAAAAAAGGGGAAAAAAAATTAAATTTTTTTTTTTTGTTTAAACCTTTTCCCCCCCCGGGGGGGGGGTTTTTTTTAAAAAAAATTTTTTAAACCAAAAAAAATTTTTTTTAAAAAAAAAAATTTTTTTTTTTTTTAAAAAAAAAAAAAAAAAAAAAAACCCCCGGGGAACCCCCTTTTTTTTTAAAAAAAGGGGGAAATTTTAAAAATTTTTAAAAAGGGGGATTTGAAAAAATTAAAAATTTTTTTTGAAAAATTTTTTAAACCCGGGTTTTTTTGCTTTTAAATTTTTTTTTTTTTTCCCCCCCAAAAAAAAAAAAGGGGGTTTTTTTTTTTTTTTTTTTTTTCCCCCTTTTTTTTTTGGAAAAAATTTTTTTAAAAAAATTTTTTGGTTTTTAAATTTTTAAAAAAAATTTAAAGGGAAAAATTTTTTTGGGAAAATTAAAAAAAAAGGGGGTTTCCCGGGGGGGTTTTTTTTTTTTTTGGGGAAAATTTTTTTTTTAAGGGGGGTTTTTTAAAGGGGGTTTTTTCCAAAAAAAAAAATTTTTTTTAAAATTTGGGCCCAAAAAAAAATTTCCCCTTTTTAAATTTTGGTTTTAAATTTTCCGGTAACCCCCAAAAAAACCCCTTTTTTTTTTTTTTTTGGGGGGTTTTTTCCCCTTTCCCCGGGGTTTTTTTTTTTTTTCCCGAAGGGATGGGGGGTTTTAATTTTTTGGGAAAAAATTTTTTTCCAAAAAAAATTTTTTTAATTTTTTTTTTTTTTTTTTTAAAAATTTTTTTGCCCCCCTTTCCCCTTTTTTTTTAAAAAATTTTTTTCCCCCCCCCAAAAAACCCTTTTTTTGGGCCCGGGGGGGGTTTTTTTAAAGGGGGGAAAACCCCGGGAATTTTTTGGGGGGGTTTTTTTTTTCCCCCCCCCCCGGGGGGGGTTTTTTTGGTGTTTTAAAAAAAAAATTTAAAAAAAAAAAACCCCGGGGGAAAAAAAATTTTTTTTTTTTTTTTAAAAAATTTTTCCCCCCAAAAAAAAAAATTTTTAAATTTTTTTTTTTAAATTTTTTAAAAAATTTCCCTTTTTTTTAAATTTTTTAAAAATTTTTTTTTTTTTTTTTTAAAAAAAAAAATTTTTTTTTTTAAGGTTAAAAAAAACCCCTTTTTCCCCCAAAAGGGGGGGGGAACGGGGAAAAAAATTTGGGGGGAAAAAGGGGGGGGGGGGGGGGCCCCCCCCGGGGAAAAAAAAAAAAAAATGGGAAAAAAGGGGGGGTTTTTAACCCCAAATTTTCCCCCCGGGTTTTTTTTCGGGAAAAATTTCCCCCAAAAAAAGGGCCCCCCAAATTTTCCCCCCTTTTTTTTTTTTTCCCCCAAAAATTTTTTTTTCCCCCCCCGGGGGTTTTTAAAAAATTTTTAAAAATTTTTAGCCGGGGAAAAAAAAAATTTTTTTCCCAAAATTTAAATTTTTTTTAAAAAAAAGGAAATTTTAAAAAAATTTTTTTTAAAAATGAATTTTTTTGGAAAAAAAAAAAAAAAAGGGGCCCAAATTTTTTAAAAAAAATTTTTTTTTTTTTTAAGAATTTTGGGCCCAAAAAATTTTTTTTAAAAATTTTTTTCTTTTTGGGTTTTTTTCCCATTAACCCCCTAAACCCCCAAAAATTTTTTTTTTCCCCCCTTTAAAAAACCCCCCCCCTTTTGGGGGCAAACCAAAGGCCCCCCGGGGGGAAAGGGGGGGGCCCGGGGGGGCCCCCCGGTTCCCCCCGGGGGGGGAAAAGGGGCCCCCCCAAAAATTTTTTGGGGGTTTCCCCCCCCTTTTTCCGGGGTTTTTTTTTCCCCCCCTTTAAAACCCCCCACCAAAAATTTTTAAAAAAATCTTTAAAAACCAAAATTTTTTTTTTTTGGAAGGGGCCCCCCAAAAAAAAAAAAAAATTTTTTAAAAAGGGAAAAAAGGGAAATTTTTTTTGGGAAAAACAACCAACCCCCCTTTTAAAATTTTTAAAAAAAACCCCCCCTTTCCCCCCAAAAATTTTTTCCCCCCTTTTTTTAAAAACCCCCCCCAAAAAAAATTTTTTTGGGTTTTTTTAAAAAAAAAAAAAAAAGGGTTTTTTCCCCTTTAAAAAATTAAATTTTTAAAAAAAAAAATTTTTTAAAAAAAGGGGGGGTTAAAAGGAAAAAAGGAATTTTTTTTGATTTTTTTAAAAAAACCCCCGGGCCCTTTTTTAAATTTTTTAAAAAAAAGGGGTTTTTTTTAAATTTTTTTTTTTTAAATTTTTGGGTTTTTAAAAAAAAAAAACCCCCAAAAAAAAAAATTTTTTTTCCAAAATTTTTAAAAAAAAAATTTTTTTTTTAAAAATTTAAAAAAAAAAAAAAAATTTTTTTTTCCCCCTTTTGGGAAATCCTTAAAAAAAATTTTTTTTTGCAAAAATTTTTTTTTTTAAAAAAAAAAAAAAAAAAAAAAAATTTGGGGGGAAAAAAAGGGGGGTTTTTTTTTTTTTTAAAAAAAAAAAAAAAATTTTTTTTAAAATTTTTTTTTTTTTTTTTTTGTTTTAGGGGGCCCGGGTTTTTTTAAACAAAAAAAAAATTTTTAAAAAATTTTTTTTTTAAAACCCCCTTTTTTTTTCCCCCCCCCGGGGGGGGGAAAAAAAAAAGGGGGGGGGGAAAAAGAAAAATTTTTTTTTAAAAAAAAATTTTTTTTTTAAAAAAAAATTTTTTTTTTTTTTTTTTCCCTTTTTCCGAAAATTTAAATTTTTAAAAAAGTTTTTTTTTTTTTAAATTTTTTAATTTTAAAAAAATTTTTAAAAAAAAAAAATTATTTTTGGGGGGAAAAAAAAAATTTTTTTAAAAAAAAAATTTTTAAAAAAAAAAAAATTTTTTTTTTTTAAAAAAAAAAAAATTTTTTTTAAAAGGCAAAAAAATTTTTTTTTTTTTTAAATTTTTTTTAAGTTTTTTTTTTTAAAAAAAAATTAAAAAAAATTAATTTTTTAAAAAAAATTTTTAAAAAAATTTTTTTTTTAAAAAAAAACCCTTTTTTTTTCCCCCCCCAAAATTTTTTTTTTTTAAAAAAAAAAATTTTTTTTTTCCTTTTTTTGTTTAATAAAAAATTTTTTAAAAATTTGAAGGAAAAATTTTTTTTTTTTTTAAAAATTTTTTTTTTTAAAAAAAATTTTTAAAAAAAAAACCCAAAAAAAAAAAATTTCCCAAAGAGGTGCCAGGATTCGCATCCATAAAGGAGCACCGGCACAATGCAGGAATTAAAAAGTTGGCATTTTGTTTTGACCGAGTATAAACTGGAATTTCAGACAGCAGCAACGCTATTTAACTGGAATAAAAAACTCTTGACTCCCGCAACTCACGCACAGTGCCGGTGCTCCTTCATGAATGTGAATCCTGGCACCTCAAAAAAGCTCAGAATGCTCGCTTGTCGAGTTTTGAGAACAAGTGTCAGAGAACGATACTAGGCATTAGGTGGTTCGACTTAATAACTAACGTTGAAGTTCGGGAACGGACGCGGCAACCTCCAATAACTGGAGTCGTGAAGTCGCGGCGGTGGACCTGGCATGGGCATGTACTCCTGATGCCTCGGGAGAGCCTGAACCCGAGATGCCTCTTCTTTGCGCCTGCAGGATCCCGGCGTCTATATAAATATGCGTGTATCTACGGATTATTACAACCGTCTTTTATATTATTTTAGAGTTTTAAATAAAAATAAAAACATTACAATACCCGTATAGCCTAATTTTTGTAACGTAAAATTTTAATCTACTTTTTATCAAATATTTTCCGAATCGGATGGTAAACTCTGCAGATGAAACAAAGATAATTTAATAACATTGTGTGACGTATTGGGAAGGATCCTGATTATTTTTTAAAGTGTTAAATTTTGCAGATACTTACTATTTGTTTTTCCAACAGTCTATTTTCAAAAGGCCAAACTCAATCAGTAGGTATAACAAAAAAAATAATCAAGCGTTTCTACAATGCCAATGTTGTAATATGTTCTTTGTTTAAAAGGTGTTAAAAAAATTATTTTTAAAGTGTTCATTTTTAGAATATTTTATTTATATATATAAAACTTCATGTATAATAGGGCGGGCTTATTGCTTTTAAGCAATAAGCTCAATATATTTATTTTTCACCAAAACACTTCGCCTATGCGTCACGCGATCATTCTTACATTACTGGTACCCCGCACCAGGTACCTCCTGTAATGAATGATATGAAAACAGGCCTTGAGTTGAATTATCCGAATACCTAATATAAAATACAACGAATATCAATTACTGAGTATCCGATAAATCCGAAATTAGATTTCAAATTTACGTCTTTGCAATAAGGTAGTAAATTTTCTAGGAAAATATTAAGTTGCCAAAATAATATTATCGTAAATTCTATGGTTTTAATGAAATGCTCCCTATTAAGAGGAAACGCGAAAGGCAATGTAAAAATGATTTTTTCCGTTTTTTCTCCGATTATATATACAAAACAGGTTTTTTTGTTAGAAGTGACAAGTAATTTATTAAGTGTCATCACAAATTAAATAAGTATTTTAAAATGTTACAAATCGCAGTCATCAAACATCTATTGCACTAAACTAATAACTTAAATCATATACGAATAAGGAAAACTTTAAGAATATTAATTTATTTACAATATTGTTATATTTATGTACCTTGTATGCTTTTGGTCCATATCAGATGTATCCCGCCCGATCCTTACACTAAGCAAAGTAAATTATAAAATTGTAAACCTTTTAAGTTTAAAGTGCCTAAATAATACACGCTTCATCAATATAAGGAAGGCAAATAATAATTGAAATCACACCTAACAAATCAGTTTATGAATACACCACAAAATTTTGTATTGCGTAGCACGAAATAAATTTTATTATATGAATTGGTTAGCGGTAAATAAATAAATGCTGACACCTTGATTATACCCAAAATATTGTACAAATTTGCTACCGTAGCAAAATAAACTGCCTAGAAGACATAAATAAATTAAAACTTCCATCCCAATTATGCCTTAATTATTTTAGGGTGGGTTTGAAAGTTTATTTTTCAAATTTAATCACTAGTAACTCTTTTATGGTGGAAAGTCTCTTAATAATTATTCATTATGACTCGTCAGGTAGAGAATTTCTGCGAGGAAGTTGTGTTCGCTTCACTAGGCATAAAACAATGAAATAATAATGAAGTAACTAACTAACTAACCATCACCCCTATTCCCCGTAGGGATAGGCAGAGAGGATAGAACGCCATACCACTCTGTCCTGACAGACTTCCTTTGCTTCCTCTACATTCATACATCTTCTCATGCACATACGCCGACTTTTCACATGTCCACTTTCAAGTACTTGTCGTACTTGGTCATGCCATGTCTTTCTCGGCCCTCCTCGGCTTCTACATCCAGGCACACTTGCATTTAAACTTCTTTTAGCCGTTCTTTCATCACTTATTCTCTCCACGTGAGCCCTTTCTTAATTTTTGCCGATAATGCTTATCTCAGCTTTGCACTCTGCTCTAATTTCGACATTTGAACACTTATCATACATAGTCTAACCACTCATTCGCCTGAGAGATCGCATTTCAACAGCATTCAGTCTACTTTCATCCTTCTTTTTCCAACACCACGCTTCACTACCATACATAAGGGTTGGTACTAGAACTCCGTTGTGTACTGCAAATTTTGCTTCTTTCGATAAGCTCTTATTTGCCACTATCGATTAATTACGATATCTGAAATGAATTAATTACCGGCTTTTACAAGAATTCACTAAAAGGGGTTCACTAGTTCCATGCAAATTTGCCATAAATATACCCTTTCTAGGGTTAATTTCATACCCCCATTACGCCACGACTTGATTCCTATTTTCAAGCACACGCCCTTTTAGGCTTCATTGAAAACAGTATTTACAAATTCAAATACGATTATGCACAAATATCATAAGATTGCATAGATTTATTTTTATTTAAAAAAAAACCTTAAAGAAGTACATTTAGGTACAATATTAATATTGGTAGGTATCTTAAGGAATTTTATAAAAAAATATGTGCGACTTTAACATTAACATTAAATCTCTTTAAAATTTAAAGACGTAAAAAACAAATAATATATTTACATTATTAGCTAGGTATTTAAACAATTTCCTGTGCGCAAACATACGATATTAACTCACGATCGCGATAAAAAATACACATATTTAGCGTGTCTTTTGACAGACTGTACAGTTTTCTGAACAAGAAACTGTACAGTTTTCGGTCTTGTATAAAGTGCTCATAAGTGACTACTAGTTTCTATATTGGATCTCAATGTCTAGGAGAGTTTAATGGGATTTTATAAAACTCCATAAAACTTCCACGACCAGGACTTTAATTTAATGGGCGGAATTATGAAACAACATTTCCTGTATATCAGATCAAAATTTCTTTACATTAGGTAACTTGATCTTTGGAATACTGCTATTGACAGATTGATATGAACAGAAATTTCTTGTATTGAAAAAATTGTTGGTAATTTTCTCAATAAATAAATAAATTTCTCAACAGTATGAAACCTGACTGGAGATCGAATGTTTACTCGGTTAAAACAAAATTCCGCCTTTGTAATGCCTGCATCACACCTGCTCTCCACACTGGATGCGAATCATGGCACCTAACCAGGGCCCAAAATAGCAGACTTCTGAGTTTTGAGAATAGGTATCTGAAGAATATTAGGGGTACCACCACTACCGTGGAACAATGCAAGTTCTCTTTGAAGCTTCTGAATGGCTGCGCTCTATGGAATTTTGTATATGAAGAAAGTCGTCTGTCTACAATCAAGCGTAGGAACACAATCAAATATCTCCAGGTTATGAGAAATACCTTTGGTGAAAATATCTACTCGGTTTGTGAAAATATCTCCCTTGAAAAACAAATAATACACCATTCTTCTCTTCATACAATACATTTTCATTACGAATGGAGTAATTTTTAAAATAATATAATATAGGTATAAAGCTTTACTTGTAAGAAAAACAAACATCTCACATTTCATAACAGTTACAGCAATAAATAAATAAATATATAATAATAAGTCTGTTTTATTTACGACAGAAGGAATCGTGGTTAGGAAGAGGAGAATTAAAAAAAAACACTAATTAAATGAGATATTATTAATTTCCCAACAGAGACAGAGAGACTCTGGAAACGAATGTTGATTATCTAGGCGTTTACAGGGCTTATGGCCTGTCATTGGCTGGTTTAAGTGGCCACTTGATGTATTACAACATTCCCCATCCCGCCCATCATCTGATAACCATACATGACAAATTTTTGAAACTTACTTATATATTAATCTCGCGTTCGTAATATCACTATACAAGTGATTTTCTCACTGGTGACACCTGTTGAGAAGATTGTTAAGCATTTTTGGCAATCAATCTTTATTGGTGTAGGTATTAAATGGCTTTAAAAAAAGACAGTATATACAACATATTATGCTATCCATAAACATACCACTAACCTTGTACATTGTACATTTTCTTGTTCAGAAAACTGTACAGTCTGTCAAAAGACACGCTAAATATGTGTATTTTTTAAGCGCGATCGTCAGTTATTATCGTATATTTGCGCACAGGAAATTGTATACATGGCTTATAATGTAAATCTGTTATTTTTTTTACGTTTTTAAAAGCATACAGTATGCATATATCTAAATGTTTACATCAAAAAAGATAACTGACAGGTCAGCCAAAAGTCGCATCGCCCGCGGCCATTTAATATTCAACACAGTTCTCGTTTTATACGGACAGTTTGCAAATTGGGTAGGCTTTACACTAGTTCTTTTACTTATCTGTTTCATATTATGTTTTAATACATTAACTAAAATATACTAATGTAATAATGAAACATACTTTAAAAGAAATAAATGCCGACATGACGCCCCATGAGGGCACTGAAACTGGAAATAAAATATTTAAATTAGTGAATAAATGAATTTTCAGGTTTGTAGATCTACTACTACTACTACTTGCCCTTATCCGCACCTAAGGGTGCATCAGTACTGAACCGGTACATAAATGCTATGTATCTTGATGACTCATTACATGAAGGTAAGATGGTCTGGCTTCCACTTCACTGCCAGCACAATAACAATTATCCAGTTATTTCTTCACAAAGATTTGGACGATTTTGATATATTTACATTAAATCTGTTATCGACTAGGGAAGTATTGTTAATATTGTATACTTACAAATTGAAATATGTGCAAATATTTAAAAAAAAACAGATTTCTTTAAAAAAAACTTTTGGTTGTCTGTAAAGTCGGTCACGGACGATAATTTTACGTGATAACGTCATAAGAAAACATTGATGAAAAATAGAATACTTTTATGAATTGAATTGAATTATTTTTACTTAAATTCATTATGTATAATACAAAGCAGGAGTTAATTGAAAATTAAGATTTTTTCCATAAATTATTATTTTTTTGCACTCGTTAATTTCACTTTCAATTTGTAGCTTGTGTGCTGTTGCTGTCTCCCTTCTAATGGGCCGATGGGGTGGAAGAGAGATAGATGCGTCACAAACCGAACGCTTAGGCCGATCGTGGCTCTCTATCGCTTGTTCCGCGCTCTCGCTTGCACACTCGGCTCTGGCGGAACGTGACAATAAGTCATGCTTTTTCGTGTGTGCAGCCGGCGTTCATCGATTTATTAGACGTTATCACGTCAAAAATAAAATTGCATACGGAGTTTTACCACATATCGCACTTCAACAGTATCATGATAACGTATGATACTATTACTTAACCCAGTAACAGGTTATTATAAAGAGGGTAGTCATAGTTTGCTAAACGTGCTTAAGTAGAAATTTGGGATGATTACGAGATTGGAAGCATCCTCTGAAGAGGCGGACCGAGGCTACAAAAAGATCTGTTGGCCACAGGACTTTTAGCACACGACTAAATAAATTAAATAGAGTAAAAATGTGGTCGCAAAATGAGGTTTGTTCATGGCACCTAACCAGAGCCAAAAAACAAAATTCTGAGTTTTGATAACAGGTGTGCGGTGGTTTGACTTTGTAAGAAACACAGAGATGAGGCAACGGACGCAGCCACCCTTGTTATCAACTGTCACCCGGCGAAGGCGTTTCGGCTGGCCAGGATATATACTATGCCTCCCGAGAGCTTAAACCCCGTGCCTATTTTACAAGGCGTCAGGTTCTCAACGTCCTTTTTTTTTTTAAAAATTTTTTAATTTATTTTCAAAAGAAAATTTTTGTTTACATAGATATACATTAAAAACACATATATGTACGGTAAAAAAAATATATATAAACAAAAATCCCACCAAGGCATAGCCTGTTTGTGGGTATACTGTGAAAGTCATACAGTGTGCACGTGGCAAAAGAGAAAGATAAAGTCATGTAGAAATAAAAAATAACAGATAATGTAAACAAGATAGTTAAAAAAATAATGAATACAAGATATTGGTATCTTTATACCGGAAGAAGAAGAGGGGAAATAATTATAATATATAAAATAAAAAATGACGTAGATTATGTTATAGTCCTGGACGTCTACTGTTGACAATTCGTCGGCAGTTTGGGTCAGAGCTGCGGGACGTGGACCTGACTTTGGAGGATGCACGGGAGCTGGCGGCCGATCGCTTTGGTTGGAGGCAATTTGTGGAATACATATGCTCCACATACACAAATATTCATATACATATAGCTACATGAAATATAAATGTGGGAACCATATTTGAAATATATATTAAATAGAGGAATATTAAATGATTCGCTCTTTCTGTTCAAAGTAATAAAATCTATGTTTGACTGTGGTCGACTAACAAATTTAATTAGTATACGAGTGCCTGGTCGAGTTAACCGTAGTAATGCACTATTTTACTGCAGCCAATCATCGACAAATTATAGTGCAAATTCATCTATACGACGAATGCACGCACTGGCAAACAAGTATATGCTAATTTAATTGATGTTTTCAACAATAATCTAGTTCATTTTAGGGAGCAGAGTCTAGATGCCAATGAATAGTTAGTGTGCCATTTGTATTCTTTTTTTGTATTTTTTAATGTACCACTTGCTTTTTTAAATATCATATTGTATTTTTTCTTAGCATACGTTTTCTTGCCATATTGAATATTCGACATGTTGAAGTTTTCATATAAATCATTCTTAAACCACTGTTAATACCTATATGTTATAATATGTATTGAATATTTATGTAATGTTTGTATTTTCTTCTTAGTTTTTGTTTAATAATGTAACTAAAAAAAAAATGTTAATAAAAAAAAAATTCTACGGAAATCGGACTCTTGCATTTTAGCCCAACGCCCTAACATCTTACAATTTACAAAACGACGATCTGACACTTAATAAAGAAAAAGAAAAAGGATAGAATTACAGTGGAAGTTGGTACTTAAAACTTTCTTCGTCTTTTTTTCCTCACTAAAATATTTAATTCTTTTTTGTTGAACGCCACCTGCGACGTTAGAAAAATGGTACAAACTTTTTTTTTACTAAATTACTATAGAGAAAATGTAGATGAAACGATGACTGGAGAAAGTTTGGTAATGGCGCTGCGAAGTCTATAATTATATTCCCAAACGTATCAAACTTGATAACTTTTCTATTTAGGAAGAAAAATGGCTGTTAACGCGGGGAACTTTTTATTTAATATGCAAAATTCATTATATTTGAGTAGCAGTAGATATATCTACACGTTCATTATACCATTATCTGCCTCCAGGCCAAGCGATCGGCCACCAGCTACCGTGCATCCTCCCAAGTCAAGTCCACGTCCGGCAGCTCTGACGCAAACTGGCGACGAATTGTCAACAGTGGACGACCAGGACGCCGAGAACCTGATGCCTTGTAAAATAGGCAAGCATTGTTAAGACTCATACGTAATATATGGCCTAGCCAGCCGAAACGCCTTCGCCGGATGACACACATCACACCTGTTCTTCTTTATGGTTGCGAATCGCGGCACCTAACTAGGGCCCAAGACAGCAGACCTCTGAGTTTTGAGAATAGGTGTCTTAGAAAAATTTTAGGTGTGCGGTGGTTTGACTTTGTAAGGAACACAGAGGTGAAGCAACGGACACAGGAACCCTTGGTATATACTGTCATATCTACACATATATGTATATACAGGGTTATTTTTTAGTCAGTTAACAAAAAAAACCCCTGAATTCAGTATCGTTAATAGAACCCATTTCAATAAAAAAACATGTACTTTTTATTTTCATGATTTATTAAGTTTTCATTCATAATTTTCAAAACAAAATTGATGAAAAATACCCTTTCACGAAAACGCAACACTATCTGTGTGGCCCGTGTGACGTCATAATTCGGTCTCGCTTCTATGTTTCATATTTTTAGTTTAATAGTAAAATACACATAAATAGTGACGTAAAAGGGGCGTGGCCAACGCGGACTAGTGTTTTCGCCGTAAAATGAAATTGAAAACTTCTAAACTAAACTAAAAATTTAGAAAAAAAAATTACGGGAAAGTATTTTAATGACTAATCAATTTTAATATTTGTTTTTTGATATAAAATCTTTAGATAAAAACGTGATTTTTCCCTATTATTCATGCAAATATGTAATACAGATTATAAGCCCTTTTCAAAAGATAAAAGATAGCGTTTTTCATAAAAATGCTACATATTATTAATTATAAGAAGATTTTTTTTTTTTTTTAATTTTATAAAGAAATCTATGCAATCTTATGATATTTGCACATATTTCAATTTGTAAATACTATTTTCAATAAAGCCTAAGCGGCTTGTGCTTGAAAATAGGAATCGAGTCGTGTCGAAGTGGGGATTCGAACCGACGATCTCTGGACTCAGAGACCGCGACGCTACCCACTGGGCCACCACCCGTTTATATTATTTTTTATAAGAAGATCTTCCTTTAAAAAACGAATTTGATTTTGGGTCTGGATATCTTCTTTAATTTAGTACTTTATGACTTTTTTAAGTACAGTGGGTCGTAATTAGTGAGTGTATTTTAAAACCCTGGGCCTTAAACGGCAAAATATTAGACTTTTAAGGCTCGCACTAAAACAAGCATTTTCCTATCTGGGACTCCACTGTTTATCTATGTATATTTTAATTAAAAACTGAATGCTAAAAGATCAAGGAAACGAAAAAAGGGGATAAGAATTTACAAACGATAAAAGTAAAATACAAAATTTTTATTCAAAGAAATTGAGTAATTGGGTAAAATTGTAAGTAAAAATATTTTTTAAACAACATTTTTGAAATGAATACAAATACTTGTAGACAAATTACTGGATTATACCCATGCTGGGCTGATATCAGATATTATTGATATCCCAACAGAGACAGAGAAACTCTGAAAACGAAGATGGATTATCTAGGCGTTTACAGGGCTTATGACCTGTCATTGGCTGGGTTAAGCGGCCACTTGACGTAGGTACTACAACATTCCCCATTCCGCCCATCATCTGATAACTATATATGACAAATGTAGGCCTTCTAGAGTAAGTAATAAAGCTCGGTAGGGCCTTACCTACAGTAATAAAAGATGATTGCCCAAAAAAAAAAAAGCTTTGTAATCTTCTCAACAGATGACACCAGCATCTAAAAATTCTGTAAAGCGGAACGACGAAGACGATTTCAATAAAATTGGTCAAAAATTTGCATTCATGGTACACTAGATACAATACTTTTTATGCCTTGCGTTAATGAAATTCCGTCGTATTTATCTCAATATTTTAATAGACGAACCGAGGCTAGATTTTTTTTTACCCTTTACAAAAAATGGGCGCTCACACAATATGGCCGCAAACGTTTTTCTTTTTTGGGGAAAAGAAAGACAATAAAAAAAAATTGGCATGTTCGTTCCAGGGGACTTTGTGTGTACTTTAATTAAAATTTGTTTTTATTTTGCTGCCATCCCTAATTACCCTGAAAAATAAATATAAAATGCCGAAAAAGAGAGCTTGCCGTTATGTTTTCATTAAAATTCCTAATTTTTTCTTTCAAATATCGGTCTCGGTATTTTCCTAGATAAGAATTTGAACTAATATACAATTTTGTAATTATTTTTTCGAAGCTTTGAGGTTTTTAATAAATATCCGGAAAACAGCGACATTCCTAATGGTGGCCTCAGGTGCTGCCTTTAGAAAACGAAGCAAAACGTTGTTTTCTTGTTCATAATGAGTTTTACAACAGTTCCCTGAATTCAAAAGAAATAAGAAAAAGAATTCAATCTTTGTCGAGAGCTTTATCAAACCAAATGATGGAAAAACTGAGTCAATGAAAAGAGAGCGTATATTTTTAGAGTTTGTAAGGAAAAACAACTTTTAGTGAATTCTTGTTTGAATGTATCTAGTTATTTCACTTGAACTATACACCTTACCAAGAAAACATTGAATACATATTATAAAAAACACGAAGACATTCCGTCTTCTCATTATTTCTTTAATATTACCTTTGGAAAAAAGTCACAGAGATGTCAGACCTAGGAATGAAAAATTCAGCTTCGTTAATCGTATTCAAAACATAGTTAATAAAAGTACGAGAACATTGGGATTTTTACTGAGGACAATAAAAAATTTCGAATCTATGAAAACTATGAAAATTTTGTATATTACTTTAGTAAGAAGGCAACTTGAATATAACTCGGTCATTTGGTCTCCTTATCACAGGGTTCACGTAAAGAACATTGATAGGTCCAACATAATTTTTTGCGCTTTATTAATTTTAAATTAAATATTCCCATTGTAAACATAAATTATACCTTTTTGAATATACAAACATTAGAAAATAGAAGAATATTAAATGATTTGCTCTTATTGTTCAAAGTATTAAATTCTATGTTTGATTGTTGTCAACCAACAAATTTAATTAGTATACGAGTGCCTGGTCGAGTTACCCGTAGTAATGCACTATTTTACTGTAGCCAATCATCGACAAATCACAGCGCAAACTCATCTATACGACAAATGCACGCA
Source organism: Micrasema minimum (assembly GCA_022494985.1). NCBI lineage: Eukaryota > Metazoa > Arthropoda > Insecta > Trichoptera > Brachycentridae > Micrasema > Micrasema minimum. Next base: position 38,532 of record JAGVSP010004289.1, read on the forward strand.
CTGGCAAACAAGTATGTGATGTTTTCGACACTAATCTAGTGCATTTTAGGGAACAGTGTCTGGATGCCATCTCTGGCGGTAATGAATAGCTACCTACTGTGTAACATTTGAAAATGTCTATGTAAAAGCCCTATGGGCGTAAAACAATAAATATGATCGTTGATACTCTGTGCAGTGCAATGCCCTATGCACCAGTGGGTGCGAAAAAGGGATAGTAGTAGTTGATTCTCACGATTCTATTAGCTTTTGGGATTACCAGTGTTACGTTTTTTGTCTTCTCCGACGTTTCGGCCACCGTTGCGCGCCATTTTCAGGGTGAAATATGTGTGCTGTCAAATGTGGTGTGTTTATATACTTGGAATTTGTACCGTGTCGCAGTCGGCAGTAGATATCTTTTTGGTTGTGTGTAATGCTGGGTGTTTTAGTTAACAACCATCATCACTGTTAATGTTGTTTGAGTGGCTTTGCATTTCGAAAGCCTCTTTATTCATGCGTGTGTTGTAGTTCTTTGGTTTGTGAAACATTTTTGGTTCAAAAGCGAAAAACTGTCCAGTCACAATAAAATGTTCGGATATTGCTGACTTGTCTATGTGTCCAAGTAAAGAGACGTATTGACAAACACAAAAGAGCGTGCAAACTTGGAAAAATTAACAGGAGGCTTGGGGAATTATAATTACTAATATTTATTGTATTCAGTATTTTTTTAAAATTTTTACGCTTAAATAGTAACCACAAATATGCATTTTCTACGTTTATTGTTTATTAAAGTTGACCTAAGTATTTACATTTATAAATAAACTATTTATACGCACTTGAAATAAAATCATGTAAAATAATCCGAATGTTTCTTTGAACAAATAAGCAGTAAGGTGACGATTCGTGTAGAAAAAATAAGAAATATTAGAAATGAAGGCAGAAGCGAAACATTTCCAATATGTTACAACTTGACATTATCAATAATGCAGAACGGAAAAATATTTAATATGTTCACAAGAACGCAAAATGTATACAAAACACATTTCACGTGTACTGCATAATATTAGATTTATGGCTACATCCCAACAAAGAGCGTAGTAAATAATATATAAAAACAAATTAAGATGAATGCGATATTTTATCTTGGCAAAAAATAACGAGGAAATGTCAAATTTCACAAGATGGAGAGTTTTTATTTCGCAAATCGAAACGTGACATCATTCTCAAAATGTGTTCTGAGAAAATTTCGTTCAGCCTAGTTTACATTGAAAATAATACATGAAGTAGGCGAATTAAACAATCTTTGCTTTAAAAAAAACCTGTGATCAAATATATCAATGTATTTTTTTCCGAGTTAAGCTAATCTTTTGGTAAAAATGAAATGTTTATTTAATTTTATTTCAAGAGTCATCTTCAGGCGTTTCCTAGTAGGTGATATAATTCAGTAAGAATCTCACTTGCAATCATAAAGGTTTCTGCTAAAATGCTTAGCAATTTTCTCAATGGATGATAGAGTGTTCACATGTGAAGCGTCGCGCCATTTAACTATATAATATGCAAGTTCTGATAATTGACAGATATGGATATCAAATACTAGATGAAATAGGAAATGCTGTAATACATCAAATGGCTACTTAACCCAGCCAATGACAGGTCATAAGCCCTGTAAACGTCTAGATATTCATATTCCATTCCAAACTTCTCGTCTCTGTTGAGATGTCAAATTGTTATTTCAACCATCTCAGCGTCACAAACACACAGGCTTGAGAAAAATGACTTTTTGAGTTTTGTAATCTACCCGGGACTTGGTCCCGGAACCTCTGTGTTGTGAGTCCAATGTCTAAGCGTCTAAGCCATTAATTACGCTACGGAGACTGCCAACATATCGATATTTTGTCACCTATTCATCTATAAGGATTTTTTTTAAATGGCAATTTTCTAATTGTTCAAAACAGCGCAGGTGCACATATTATACGAATATTACGTAAAAATAGGAAAATCAAATCACATAATTTGCGCCTTTGGTACAACTCAATATAATTGATAAGTTCACTGCACTTGGTGTACCAATGCAGTGCCCTATTCACCATTGGGTGCGGAGAAGGGAAAGTAGAAGTTGTAGTAGTTATGATAAAAAGGATTTATAATTGTCAGTAAATTATTTTCTCCCGTAAAATCTAAGGATTATGAACTCAAAGGAAATTGCGCAATTTCATTGTAAAAGTTGACACAAGATTGCTCAAAGCACCTGAATATTACTCGTCTAAACGATCTCTTGTGGTATATTGGAGTATTTTGATGCTATGCTTAAAAGAATGCGGAAATTTTCGAGAGAAATGAAAAGTTTAGATTTTCTGGACGCTGGAGATAAACGATGAAGAAGATAATGAAGACTTGATCTTATCACTTTGATTAATTGATATCATTTTCACTGTTAAGACTCTTATTACGACGCTGAAAAATCACACTAATTCGTACTTAATTCTAAATTTACTGTAAAAATGTTTGTAGAAATGTGAATTGGGTGGAGTCTAATGATAAAATTACGCTCTTCTAACGTTTACTTTTTTATTAAATATATCATGTAAACCATCCCTATTTGTAAGAGTTAAGTATCACGTAAACGTACATATAATACTACTTCTACTACCGTCCCTTATCCGCACCCAATGGTGCATAGGGCACTGCATTGGCACACCAAGTGCAGTGTATCTTGAATCTTGATCATTTTCATGAAGGCAAGATATTCGCCTCGTAGCATAGTGGTAGCACATTTGGCTACCGTGCATATGGTAGCGGGTTTAATTCCCGAAGGGGCCAACATGAAATATTTATTTACTGTTATTTTCATTTTAATTCGTGTCTTGGACTGGTTTTGAAGCGTAAGACATATAATATTGCTTGCATATATATTTTGTGAATTTCAATATATCAATATCTACTCAAACGTTTTTACATGAAAAACATTAACTGTCAGGTCAGCTAAATATCGCGCTGTCTATTCAATGATCCATACAGTTTTTTCTTTATACGGGACAGTTTGCAAACTGCACAAGAAACTGTACAGTTTTCTGTGCCGTATAAAGTGCGCTAACTGTGTAATGTGTAATGTTACTGTATAATATTTATTTATTTAATTTAATTTTTTTAATTTTTTTTTAACCACCTCAACAGGCCAGGAAGCCCAATTACAGAGGGGAACAACGTCACAAACACCAGGCTTGAGAAAAATCACTTTTGATTTTTTTGTGTTCTCACCGGGAATCGAACCCGGAACCTCCGTATCGTGAGTCTAGCGTCTTAGCCATTACGCTACGGAGGCCGCCAAGTAATATATAACGCCATAATATAAGTAATATAAGAAATGTAACTCAAATTCCACTGAAATGAACTCAAACGTAATTAATTTGAAGCAAAGCACTTAGTGCTTATTAAAATATGAGGAGGGTAGGTAGGTAGGTAGGTAGGTAGGTAGGCAGGTAGGTACCATTAGTATAAAAATTAATATTCTTGTCATTTTTCAGTGTGATAGTAACAGATTATTAAACTTAAAGATTTATGGACTATAAATATACCTGTATGACGTTATTTGAAGAAAACGACCTACCAAAAATAGGCAGGCTAACCTTTTTAAGTGGATTTTCGGTTGGTGACAGCCCTAATAAGATCACGTCGCGGAGTCTGAAAAGGCCTGATTATAAACGAGCGTGTAGACGTGTAGACGCTAAAAATTAAATCGTATATCTGCATTAAAATGGATATGGCGCAATATGTAAGATGCATGGAAAGTTTTAAAATAAAAACCTTCTGTTTAAAGCTGCATCTCAGTGCTAAAAATGTTGGTGTTTTCAAAATGATAAGTACCTATTCATCGACAGCCACAAATCTTAGAAAAGATTTGAAATAATCACTCTTATACATACTCTAAACTGTTTTCTAGAGAAATACACAGATAGATTAATTATAATAAATGGATTCTGATCGATAGCAAAATGAGGCAGTAGAATAAAAATAATTGGCGAATAAAGAAAACATCAAATCTAGGAAATTAGCGCGCCGGTTTTTATCTTATTATCTTGCATTTCCGTTTAAAAAATCTCCATTTTGCGGTCACTTTTGTATTCGCCACTAACTTGGCGCATGAGTAAATATAATATTTAACACTATTTTTTCTATCCTCAGTACCTAGTAAACTGAATGGTTAAAACAACTATTTTTCATTCCTGAACAACTACGCAGTAATTCATTATATTTATTATTTAGCAAGCTTGTTTTAAAAGAACATAAAACAAGGCAAGTTTCCCCATTTATTTCTGTAATACATCCCCAGACACAAGTTAAGAAAAATAAACACACTCTTTATGGACTAAGCCCTGAGGTAACGCTTTTTATCTTATCTCTAATTTATATCTACCAACGCACAGTGTTTCGAGTAGAACAAGCTAGGAGGACAAAATTATTTTAGATGTTTTTTCTACATAAAAATATTTCATTTTATTAAAAAAAAACAATAAAAAAAAATCAGATTCGATTTAACCCAGATTTTAGGTATATTTGTAAAAATAAATTATTTTTACGTTAAACATATTTTATTAATTTATACAGGTATGAAATTGCATTAAATTGATTTATATTTTTATTAATTAGTACTACATAATGTACATTATTGCATTAAAAAATATATTTATATATGGTAACAATTTTTTTAATCCCCATATACCTACATCTATTTTTTAGGTATTTCAAAGATTTTTTAAAAACTATAATATGAAACTTTTATATACTTTTACATGTATTTCTGCATATTAATAATAGCCAAATTATTAAATAATTAAAACACTCACATTTTATTCTTAACATTTATTAGTTACCTATCCTTATCCTAAACCCATACGAGAAATAACAAGAAAGCTTAAGTCATGATCTCTGATTATTTTGAACGGGTGACAAGGTCCATTCAAATAATTATTGACAGATATTTTGTAGAAAATATTTATTCAAAAATCATTACTACAAATAATAAGTAATACATACAGATTACAGTAAAAAAGTCTTATCTTATAAGTAGGTATTATAATATTTAAACAATTCTACATTTTAAAAATTAGGATGTTTTGGGATAAACATTCAAACAACTTACAATTTACAAAATTAATATGTAACAAACGAACTGCCAGTTCCACTGCTGTTGCCAATTCACTAACACTTCGCGATTTCACCCAGGTCTTTGATTTTCCTTTTTTTTTTTACTTCAATTGTGATTCTTCGAAGTCCTTCCTGGGTCTTCCAACAGGCCGATCGGCGTCAAATGGTGGTTGTGATGATGTGGAAGCCTCCGAAGCGTTAAAATGAACGCAAAACTGAAAGTCTCTCGCCGTTCAACCAGCTCTCGTTTGTTTTTTAAAAACCTTTCCCTTTTACTATGGCATGTTTTCCATTTTTCGTAAAACTTTTGCGATATACTCGCTATTTTCAATTTAATTTTTTTTATGGACTCATCAACAACATTGCTAATATTAAATTTTGATGACAGCATAAAAAAATAGTTTTGTATTTCTGTCATATTTTACATGTTTTTACCCACTCATCGAAAAAGTCCACTTTTTTTATAGTGAAAACACGTTCTGAAAAAAAAATTAAAATAAAAAAAAGGCAAAATAAAGCAAATAGGTTTTTTACATTATTTGAAAGTTTAATATTGTAGGTTCAATATGTATAGTAAATAAATTTGGTAATCTCTGGTAGCCGTTAGTTACAAGCCTTTTAAATTTGAAAATAAAGTTTTATTTTATTTTTTTTTTCCTCATTTTTCATTTTTCACTGTTTAAATATAGTAAACGATTATTTTTTTTGTGAATAAATAAACTTCTTACCTTCAAATATAGAACCCATTTTTTTATTTTTTTTCTAAAATCACAAGATGTTTTCATAGGTGACACAAAATCGATACTAATTAATGCATGCAAATGCATTTGCCTGAAACCTTCACTTTGTCCTCCGATGACTCACGACCATGGAATATTTGGCACTAATGATTCTTGGAATAATGACTTATAAGGGGTTGTTTACAATATGACATCCTTATTTTAGGAAATATTGAAATGACTTTTGTCTTCCTAGCTAGTTCTACTTGAATCACAGTGCAACGTGATCAAACTGAATTTACGTTTTTCTCAAATATGTGCTAAACTTAGTAAAAGTTTACAAACATTTTGAGTACCTACGTCCAAAATCTTGTAAACAATAACTGTTGAGTGATGTTGAAGCTGCTGATAGTCTCTGTTGACACGTTAATTGAAGTAAAAGGTAGGTTTTTCCTTTTTAAGAAAAGTTTTCTACATTTTCTTTTCTGAATAAAAAACGCTGAATTTTTTTACAAGTTATTTTCTGTCATCTCTGCATCATCAGCCCTGAAGATGGTCACTGCAATGTGTTTACCGAAACGACGGCAACACAAAGCCCACAAACGCGGCATAATAACAGTTATCTGAACAAGAAACTGTACAGTTTCTGACCCATGTAAAGTGCGCCTTACTTTTACATGGGTCAGTACTTTACTTCATATTTTCCCGTCTAAGAAGGTGCAGTTCTTTTGTAATACACCGAATGAAATATAAAATCTCTGCCTGTGTCTGTGATATCAAAGTTAATTGATTTATCCAAAGCATCGTTTGAAAAATAATACATAATATAAATATATTGTCCGATACGCGATGTATCCAAATAACATAATTTCTGCCATTATTTTTGCAATCAATCACAATATTCTATGTGTAAAAAAATGTTTTGTCCGCATGTTTTGTTCAGCTGATGAGGAAGATTTTATAAAAACGTTCAAACTAGGAAATATCAGTGAGAATTAGAAAGAGATAGCTATAAAATAGGGAAATATCACGTAATACGAAAACCGATTTTTATCGGTTTTCGGTTGACCCCCACCCCCCCCCCCCCCCCCCCCCCCCCCCCAAATTGATTTAGAAATAATGTATTAATATTTAAAATCAATATGGACAACACTATTTGTCGGGCCCCGTCGAGACGTCATAATTCGGTCTCGCTTCTATGTTAAACGTCAAGAGCTACATGAATAGTGACGTAAAAGGGGCGTGGCCAACGCGGACTAGTGTTTTCGCCGTAAATTAAAATTGAAAACTTCAAAATAATTTTTAACCTACTAAAAATTAAGAAAAAAAATTTTTTTATGACTAATCCATTTTAATATTTGTAAAATAAAAAAAATAGATTTTTCCCACTTGGACTAAGTGACTTCGCACGAACGCTAAAATAAATTATGCGTGGTTTGTTTTAGGATATAAAAGGTACTCTGACATATTTATTTAAACCCAGTAATCACGCTAGAGCAAAGTGACGACCTACTTAGATATTCATATCCCTAAAGAACCCTTATTCGCATTTAACCTCAATATATAAATAATTTATCAACACCATATATAGAACATAAAGAACTTAAAACGCCCGATCTTTGTTTTTAAAACGCTTTTTAAATTAATTTTTGAACTTCTTTTAATTGAGATAAATTGCTTAAACACTTTTCTGATTTTGTGTGAAAAAATGGAAGAGCGCCTTAATAAATGTATTCACATTTTAAAAAATTGTGGTTGTTGAGCAATTTTCATGGGTGACATTAAAAATTAATAAAAAAAAAAATTATTACTAGGTATTAAAAACAACAATTTACTTTGTGGTCAAACATTTTACAATTATGTTAGTAAAAACCACCGAATTTCAAAACGCCCTTAGCCCGTCTCTTCGTCAGGACAAACAACTAAACCAACATGCAAATACCACTACACTCTTCTTCATTCTTTCCCATAGCAGATGACGAATAGATGGGTAACGTAGAGAAACAGGTAAACATATAGAGTCAGTGAGTGGTCATACATTTTACTATTATTCATCATCATCATCATACCATGTCCCGCTCCCTATGTGGAGCATATGGATTCCACAAACTGCCTCAAGGCCCAAGCGTATCGGCGCATCCTCCCAGGTCAATCCACGTCCCGCAGCTCTGCCCGCAAACTGTCGATAAGATTGTCAGCCAGCAACGACGGGACCGGGACGCGAGAACCTGATGCCTTGTTAAAATAGGCAAGCGTGGTTAAGGCTCTCGGGAGGCATACGTAGTATACGGCCTAGCCAGCCGGAACGCCTTCACGCGGATGACAGTAGATACCAGGAGGGTTGCCGTTGCCTCACCTCTGTGTTCCTTACCAAGTCAAACCACCGCACACATAAAATTATTCTAAGACACTTATTCTCAAAACTCAGAAGTCTGGAATCATGGGCCCTGGTTAGCTGCCACGATTCGCAGCCACAGAGGAGAACAGGAGTGACGCAGGAGTTATAAAGGTGGCATTCTGTTTTAACCGAGTAAAATATTATATCAATGTAATTTAATATGTTTCCTCAATAATATAATAAACTATGACTAATTTACTTATACATAGCCAGAATGACGGACGACAGATGGACGAAACGCGTTTCTGGTGGGTGGAAGAACGGGGAGGAACCATGAGGCCTCATTGGACGTCCACCCGATGAGATGGTGGACGACATCAGAAAGTCAGCTGGAAGACAGTGGATGGGGACGGCGCAGGATCGGGGTGGAGTGGAGATAGGCAGGGGGAGGCCTATGTCCAGCAGTGGACCTCAACGGGCTGAGATGGACAAATTCAACTTACTTTTTTTTTAAACCAAAAAAGTGTTTATTTTCTAGAAGGTTATCTTTTTTTATTTGTGTGAAGAAAAACCTCCAGAAGCATTATTATATCAGGAATATATGAATTCATTAAAATTAAATTATCAACATAATGAAAACACTCACCTGTGCCTGTGGTATACACTTTATTGGTTTTTATGTCTTTGGTGACCAATATTTCACTAACACAAGATTTTACTTTTGATCCTTATGCTAATAATTAATTACTAAATAATAACTCTTACACTGATGAGATTAATTAATAATTCACAATGGTGAACAAACCCTTAATCTCGACTTTCGTAATTTTCATAAAATTTTCACTGAACATTATCCGTTTTACAACACTCACTTATTCGACATTTAAAAATAAAATTTACAAAGGAATACCGCCACCACTGTAATACTTTTTATTGTATTTAATGTTTGGACACTAAAATAGTCAATTAAAAATAATAATAATAAGGATTTATTATTAAATACAAGATTCTTCCTTTAACCTACTACGGGTAGTTATTAAAGGTAAAAACAAATAAGAATATTATACTGTAAGAGTTCCCGCGGAGACACTTAGTATACTGTTTTAGGTTTCTCTGGGTTTATGTTTGGTCTGGTTAACTAAGTAGTACCTGTTTTTAAGGCAGCCATTTTTTGCGCATGTATAATTTAAATATTGTAATTATCTATCTACTAAAAAATAACATTGAATAAGTAAAAATTCTTAGTATTTTACCATCACCACTGTTCCAAGATGTTTTTTTCTCTATTTTTCTATTACTTCTATGTATCAATATTTATGTTACCCTTGTGTCTAGATTCTTAAGTACCTATTGCAATTTCATTTTTTCTGTATAAGATCTGTATTCTAATTTAGTGTCTTTTCACCAGTCGATGGGAGAACTTTACTCCCGAAACCAGGTAGTGTAGGTAAATTCTATTTCTATAGAATAAACCAATAGTAACACATAACATTATTTTATTTAATCATAATTAAGTAAAAATTAAATTAATGTATCCAAGGTATAAGTTATACCCAAAGAATACAGAAGTTTCTTGAAAATCTTTGATTATACTATAAAACTAGGCACTTCTTTCTTTGTAGCAAATGAATTTCGTAGCAGTCTATACTATTTTTTTAGTTCGAAATATGAGTTTGCAAATCAAAAATCTTTGTTTTATATACCCAGCGAGGTGAAAATTGTGATTTTTTATAAAACTACATAGCAAATGAATTTCGTAGCAGTCTATACTATTTTTTAGTTCGAAATATGAGTTTGCAAATCAAAAACAGGGGTTTAGGACCAGCGAGGTAAAATTGTGTTTTATACATAAGTTAAATAAAAAGCGCTCGAGGACGCGAATTCAAAAAAATTTCTGGTATAATTCAAACAAATTTCGGTTTATCTATTTCGCAAACGTAAACATGTATTATTAAAATATTAAAAACGCTCGTATCTGTTTTCATGTTTGTTTGTTTAAAATGAAAGTTCAACCTGTTGAAAGTTATTCAGAATCAACACAGTTCACGCGTGGACTAGGTTGAAACATGTGTAGAGATACACAGCTGGTGAAAATTCGCCAGACGACATTTCCCGACCGCGGTTCGGGAGATACTAAACCGCAGGACCACGTAAAAACGGGAGAGGAATCTCGGGGGTTGGCATATCATAAACGTTTCACAAATAAAGGACATAAACGCCTCGCATTGTAATAGCTCTTAAGTACAATAATTTGTAAATTCGGTAAAATATTTTGCGCGGTGGGGTAAGCACTTCTGTCGTACATAACGAATGATTTTCTTTCCGTCAATATTTTCATTCACTCTTTTACAACAATAAAAAACAAGATTGTAAGTTTCTACCGCATACTAAATTGTATAGACAAGACAAAATGGTTCACCGGGGGTAAAACCAAATTGGTGTCCATGGACACCACCTTTATACGCTATGCTTAAAAAGGAATAACAGCTAGATTCACTTTTTTAGGCAAAATAAAACAAATATTTTTACAAGTTCCAACCTCAACGGTACAGAATTTTTAACGAGCTTGTTTAGAGTAGCCATTTCCGTGTATGATTATTCAATGGTTTCTACACAATTTTATTAATTGTCATTCTTATGTAGTAAAAATATGAACTGCAAAATGTTTTAAGTGGCTAATTTACAAAATGCGATCATATAGTTCCTTCCTTTCCCTAATCCGCACCTAGTGATGGATACTTTGGTACACAAAGTGAAGTTTATATACCTCTATAATTTCAAGACGACAAGCGTCTTAATCTTCAGCGCCAATCCAAGGTCCCATATAAAGTATTTTTCTGTGAAGGACTATTTTGAAATAGATCATTTCTATTAACCCCTTTCTGAATCGAACCCGCGACATCATACATGGTAGCTCAACGCGCTATCCACTACAATGGTGCACCACGAGGTAGCTAAAATTACGAATTTGACAGAATTACGAATGAATTATTACAAATTCGCATGGAATAATATTTCCCCGTTATAGTTTGTTTATTGGGTGAGGAAATACAGATTAAAGAGAAATTTTGAGTTGGGTAATAAATACTCTTATAATTACCGCCGATACATAATATAATATATTAGTATTATGCATCCACAAGACTATCGTCAGATTTTAAAACCTAGTAAGTGTTAAACAGAATTTTTTTTAGCAACTAACTAACTTACTAACCATTACGAGGATAGAACGCCATACCACTCTGTCCTGACAGACTTCCTTTGCTTCCTCTACATTCATACATCTTCTCATGCACCTACGCCGATTACTCCGACTTTTCACATGACCACTTTCAAGTACTTGACGTACTTGGTCAAGCCCATGTCTTTCTCGGCCTCTGGGGCTTCTACATCCAGGCACATTTGCATTTAAACTTCTTTTAGCCGTTCTTTTCATCACTCATTCGCTCCACATGACCAAACCATCGTAAAAGCCCTTTATTAATTTTGTCGATTATGCTTATCTCAGCCTTGCACTCTGCTCTAATTTCGACATTTGTTCACCTATCATACATAGTCTTACCACACATGGATCGCATTTCAACAGCATTCAGTCTACTTTCATCCTTCTTTTTCCAACACCACGCTTCACTACCATACATAAGGGTTGGTACCGCCAAAAATACATTATTGAAGCGCCATTCCATGTATGTATATTCGTCCAAATAGTAATATATCGTCCCTTCCTGCATAAATATTCAATCGTAAGCCACAATATGCGATTCGGCAAGTGGATTTAAACATATTTTTGTTCGGTAAAAAAAAATGCCTAGGTTTGAAATACGACAAACTGCGTCCCAAAGAAACTTAATTAATGGCTAAATATATTTTCTGCTGTTTTAGAATTAAGGATATAATGAAATATACAAACAAAATACACCAAAATTTGAGGCACACGATATTATACGTAGGAGGGATCGATATTATTATGAAAATTGGAAATGTTGCAAATTTTGTTTCTACTCGGATGAATGTAAAGTTAGATATAACTTTCTTTACAGATTTTTTTAAAACTATGCCAGAAAGCATAAGCCAGAGCGAGATGAAATTTTAAACAAAAAATACAAAGATATGCAAAGAAATACAAATAAGTTTTCATAAATGAACATTTAAAAAGAGAAGCATAAATATATTATGTACATGATATATGGATGATAATATTGGTAGCGCATTTGGCTACCTTGCAGAAACGTGAATTAAAAAATTATTCCTTGCTGTGTATGGGAGTGAAGCGCGGTGTTGGAAAAAGAGGGACGAAAGTAGACTGAATGCTGTTGAAGAGCGATCTCTCAGGCGAATGTGTGGTAAGACTATGTACGATAGGTGTACAAATGTCGAAATTAGAGCAGAGTGCAAGGCTGAGATAAGCATTATCGACAAAATTAAGAAAGGGCTTTTATGATGGCTTAGTCATGTGGAGCGAATGAGTACGGCCAAAAGAATTTCTAATGCAAGTGTGCCTGGATGTTGAAGTCGAGGAAGGCCGAAAAATACATGGCATGATCAAGTGCAACAAGTCGGAATAATCGGCGTGACAGTGTGTGCATGAGAAGATGTATGGATGTAGAGAAAGCGAGGAAGTGTGCCAGGACTGAAAGGTACGGCGTTCTATCCTCTCTGCCTACCCCTTCGGGGAAATGGCGTGATGGTTATTGAGTTAGATAGTTATTCCTTACTGTGCTTTGAAATTTGACAGCAGTAGAGTCCAGACACCACATGGCCTCAGTTTAAGTAAAATATTTGATAATTACCCATAAATAGGAGAGATAAAAGTCTCACCTCGCAGAATCTCGGGTAAACAGAAATACAGGGTGTAACAAAACTCGATGTACAAGCGGAAAACTGGTGAATCTACATCGTATTTGGAGACGATTGTGTAATATGACTTTTCAATCTAAGCTTGAAAATTATTTTTTTTCTTCTAACAAAAGTTTTTATAAGTATGGCAGATTAAGTAAAATTGCTCAAATTCTTATTGAAACGCGTTTTTTCGTTTTCTTTATGGATAATATTAATTTGACTAAATACATGATATTCAATAACAATTTGCAAAAAAATATCGAAAAAAAAATCTACTTCGTACTCTATTTTTTCGAAAACTACTACTACTTCTACTCTCCCTTATCCGCACCCAATAGTGCATAGGGCACTGCATTGGCGCACCAAGTACAGTGTATCTTGATCATTTTATTACATGAAGGTAGGATGACCAGTCTTACGTTTCAAAACCAGTCCAAGGTATCACACATGAAATATCACATGTAAATAAATATTTAATGTTGACCCCCTACGGGAATCGAACCCGCAACCTCATGTGTGGTAGCCAAATACTACGAGGCGGACAAAGTGGTCTCATATTATGTGATAAATATTCTATAAAAAATAGAAATAAATAAATATAAAAAATGTGATACTTCTTTTTTCTTAATCGCTTTTCATCACATGAATTTTTGTATTATTTTGTTATTATTTAAAAACTCTATTATTTTTGTATTCTTGTCAGTCGCATATCTATCCAGCAACATTAATTTTACGAACGGAATGTTACTAAAAACGTTGTGCAAATATCCAAATTTTCTATCATAATTTCCCTAAATGAGATTGGTTTGCATCTTGAATATCTGAAATAGATACTTAGATGAGATGAGTGGGTATAATAACATTGAGTATGCTTTTTAACTGAACCGGTAAATCCCTTCAACTGGGATTACCGCGATAGGGAATATCTAGGGCATCAGTATACGGGTATACATAATCTGGGGGATCTAACTATAGTCTGAAAAATACAGATTGATTAGAATAACAGCTGTCAAACTGTAAGACTAACTCTAGTTTAAAATTATTTTTGATGTCTAATAAATCGATGAACGCCGGCTGCACACACGAAAAAGCTCGACTCATTGTCACGTTCCGCCTGAGCCGAGTGTGCAAGCGAGAGCGCGGAACAAGCGATAGAGAGGCACGATCGGCCTAAGCGTTCGGTTTGTGACGCATCTATCTCTCTTCCACTCCATCGGCCGATGCGTCCGAGTAGAAGGGAGACAGCAGCAGCACACAAGCTACAAAGTGAAAGTGAAATTAACGAGTGAAAAAAAATGTTAATTTATGGAAAAAAAATGTAATTTTCAATTAACACCTGCTTTGTATTATACAAAATAATGATAATTCAGTAATAATAATTCAATTCAATTCATAAAAGTATGATATTTTTCATCAATGTTTTCTTATGACTGACGTATCACGTAAAATTATCGTCCGTAAACCGACTTTACAGACAACCAAAAGTTTTTTTAACAACATTTTAAATGTATACAAATTCTTGTAAACAAATTTCTGGATTATACCCATGCTGGGCTTATATCAGATATTATTGATATCCCAACAGAGACAGAGAAACTCTGGAAACAAATGTGATTGAAAAATTGGAGAGACATCTTCAGGCGTCTTCTAGTAAGTAATAAAGTTCGGTAGAGCCTTACATACACTAATAAAGATGATTGCCAAAAAATACTTAACAATCTTCTCAACAGATGACACCAGCATACAAAATTTCTGTAATGCGGAACGAAGAAGACAAGTTCAATATATAGTAGTTCCAAAATTTTGTCATATATGGTTTTCAGATGATATCTAAAATTATTTAACTTGGCGCCCCCGACGAGAGTATCTGGAACTAGTGTAAGAGGACCACTGCACCTCATATTATGAGCTGAAAAGGACTACGGAGGATATAGCACAATGGAAAATATAAAACAAAACACCTTACTGCAGACCAATCCCCAGGATTAAGACAGAAAAAATGGTTTTGAAGATGCCTTTATACGGGGTTATTTTTTAGTCAGTTAACAAAAAAAAACCCTGAATTCAGTATCGTTAATATAACCCATTTCAATAAAAAAAACATGTACTTTTTTTTCTTACGATTTATTATTTTTATTCCTATAATTTTTACAAAATTACGCACACCTATTCACAGCATGGTCATCTGAGTTCATGCGCGGCGCATAAGGGTAAGTGCGACGGGGGGGAGTCCCATTAGGGGGGGGGGGGGGGGACGCTCCGCCTTGGGGGTGACCAAGTCTTTACTATTTCTGAGGAATCATTTGGATGCACTTTTCTTTTTTATTACTTGAGAAAAGACATGTTTTTTTAAATTGAAATGGGTTCTATTAACGGGTTTAATCAGTTTTTTTTTTTGTTAAGGTTCTTAGTACGAATGCTCGGTGCTCGAATTTCGGTATTTTCCGCTACTCATACATTTGCAAACGGTGTACACGCACACACTCTCAGTTTTCAGGGGTCGAAACAACACGACGCGTGACACACGAATAAACGACAATTGCGATAATATACATACTACCCACATATATGCGTCACAACTGCGATGTATATAATTAATTGTTGGTAATCTAGGCCCTGGAAGACCTATACCAAAAGGATCGAATGATTTATTTACACATTTTACTCCCATAAACACTTTTAACAACCTTATTTCAGTAAAATATTCAGATCTAAATTTTTAAATTTCTACACAACAAATGCATCCCATTCACATTCAGCTGTCAGGTGTCTCACTAGGGTTTTTATTTCAGTAACATCAAAAGATATATAACTAAATCCAACGGTAACGGAAAACGCAACAGGACCATATTGATGAATTCCCCAATTTTAATCAGTCTTACAAAACATTTTAGGTGTGTGTTCAAATACTTGTACACAAATCTGGGTTTATTCCATGACGGGAGTTTGGTATATATATTTCATTTTTTATATCTTTACAAAGATGAAGTAGATTTTTTTCCAAATTCGGGAATATGGATATTCAATCAATCAATAAATAAATAAACAACATTTTGACTGTGTTTTGTAGACCAAAAACTGGATTTCATCCATTACGGGCTAATAATTACAATTTGACATACTCAACAGAGACGATAAGTTTGGAAGGGAATATGGATACCTAGCGGCGGTTTACAGGGCTTATGACCTCATTACCTCATTATTAAATGCAATCAACACTCGCCATTATTAAGGCTGGATCATCTGCAACTCGGGCAAAAATATAATTATTCGCAATCTCGGGTTAATTTTATTTTTTTTGACTATTGGTAATAAATTAAATATCTCATTTAGTCCGAGAATTAGCCCTTGGGCGATTCCGTTTTCTAGAGTCTTCTCGTCACTTAGGGTTTTGTTCATTTTTTACTTTCATTTTTCTTTAGTGTATAGATAGTCTTGTAGAAGTATTTTTTATATTTCCCACTCGTATTTCCGTTTTTGTCCATACCTCGTTACCTAAAAAATGATACTCATCATCATTTTATGAAAAAAATGTACTTTAACCATCTTGGATCTGAAAATAAACGCTAAATTCGAAATCAGAGCCCCCGAGAACCATTAAAACGATACCCCAACATCATTTTTATGAAAAAAAGTTGCGTCCGCCATCTTGGATCCAAAAATAAACGCTTATATTCGAAATCAGAGCCCATAAAAACCATTAAAACGATACCTACAACATCATTTTATAAAAAAAGTTGCGTCCGCTATCTTGGATCCAAAAAAAAAAACGCTATATTCGAAAATCAGAGCCCATAAAAACCATTAAAACGATACCCAACATCATTTTATGAAAAAAAGTTGCGTCCGCCATTTTGAATCCGAAAATAAACGCTAGATTCGAAATCAGGGCCCCGAAAAAACCCTTTAAACGTTACGCGACATCATTTTTTTTAGAAAAGTGGCGTCCGCCATCTTGGATTTTAAAATAAACGCTAGATTCGTAATCAGGGCCCTTTGAAACCCTTTTAAACGATTACCCCACATCATTTTATGAAAAAAAGTTACATCCGCCATCTTGGAATAAAAAAATAAACGCAAGATTCGAAATCAGGACCCTTAAAACGATACCCAACATTATTTTATGAAAAATAGGTGCGCCCCCGCCATTTCGGAAATTAAAAAAAACAAATGCTTGTCTACATGGGAAAGAAATTATTGTAATGGTGATGATAATTATAAAAATTTAAAGAAAAAATGAAAAGTAATTCGGCATTCTACAAATTGAATATATATATTTCGGGAATTGTGCTCCCTATGTCCGCCATCGTAACATAGTGGTAGCGCATTTGGCTACCGTGCATGAGGTCGCGGTTCGTCCCCGTCAAGATGAAATATTTATTTACATGTTAATTTTCATATTAATATTTCATGTGCGATACCTTGGACTGGTACTGAAGCGTAAGATTGATCATGCCTACCTTCATGGCTCCCGATGACAAACGGCAAAATTGCGGTTTATCGGGACGGCATTATTTTTTATTTTCTAATGTTATGACTTTATTTTCTCCATATAAAGAACACTTCTCCATGTAATAAAATAGGTCAATATTACACTGTACTTGCTGTACCGTTGGGTGCGGATAAGGGAAAGTAGTAATAGCATATAAAGATTCTTGTAGCTGGAAGAAGGAAAAAACTGACACAGAATAATATAAAAAACATTAAATTTGTTGTTTTCTATCAAATAAAATATAACATAAAAATACTTGATTTTATCACCAATGGTTGAAACCACTGGTGTTTGTGTACGTATACGCATTTGAATTAGGTTTTTAGGACCAACGGACGTGATCCTTCCCGTCCGAAAGGCCGAATGGCGAATGACTTTTGAATTTTGAATCGGCGACTGATTCGAACCAAATCTTACAATAGTAATTTGTATGAAAAAAATCTTCAAAAAAAATAGCGTCTGTTTGAAAACGTATTGCGGAAAAACTTAATTGTTTTTTGCCATTATTTTTGATTACAGGATGAATAATTATATTTTTAATAAACTGGTATTCTTTTAGAAATGAGGTGTCACTAATAAAGAAACGCCGGCTCAAAACGCCACAAACGCTATTCGAGAGGTTTTCATAAAAATTCGCGAATTTTTTGTGACGTAAATTATAGTATTTTAAGAGAAAGATTTTTTAATCACAGGAAACATCATTATGTTGAGTAGCAAAAAACATTTTTTTTATCATAGAAATATAGGTAATTACACATTTTAAAACCCAAAACGCCTAACCCTGTTTCGGATCGTTTCGGATCGTTTCCCCTTAACTGACTAAAAAATAACCCTGTATAATATGTTGGTTTATACGATAACCACTGTATTTAAAAATATTGGTATAATACCAGATACGAATGTTTTTCATTTATTAATACAAATCAATCATTGGGAGTCATTTTAATAGTAGTTGTCGAAGCTTTTGTTTTTAACCAAGTCCCATACAAGCAAACTTGATTCAAACAAATTCTAATTTGACGAACTGTCATTTAATCAATCTATATTTTACAGACTATAAGAAAATCAGTAATATCTGGCAGGTACGGGGGTTGGGGTAGCGGACTATAGTGCAATGTTTTTTTGTCATTTTTTAATATTACGATACATTAAATGCTTTGACAAGTTTTGCATACGCATAAATATAATCCGATATCCATTAAAGAAAAAGAATTCCGCGCGTTATCACTTAAAAGTTGGAGATCTCCACTGGTGTTACGTCCTGTTACATATTCAATATATTCATCGCATCGGTCCATTGCCAAAACTGCAAATCCGCAGTACAGCCATATGAGATGTTGAGCTTTGTAATTGAAATTTTTAATTTGAAACCTATTTCAATTTCAACGAAATGGAATTATAAACAACATTTTGAGTGTGTCCAAATACTTGTAGACAAAAACTGGATTTCACCCATTACAGGCTAATAATTACAATTTGACATCTCAACAGAGACGAGAAATTTGGAAGGAATATGGATATCTAGCGCTTTTACAGGGCTTTATGACCTGTCATTGGCTGGGGTAAGTGGCCACTTGATGTATTACAACATTCCCCCCATTTCACCTAGTATTTGATATCCACATCTGCCAATAATACAGTTTTAAAATGGCACGACGCTTCACATGTGAACACTCTCTGTCATCCATTGAGAAAATTGCTAAGCATTTTAGCAGAAACCTTTATGATTGCAAGTGAGATTCTTACCGAATTATTTCACCTACTAGGAAACGCCTGAAATGAATCTTCAATTTGTTATGCTTATAACTTTTTACCAGCTATTTTTTATAAACAACATTTTTTCAGTGTGTCCAAATACTTGTAGACAAAAACTGGATTTCACACATTACAGGCTAATAATTTAACAATTTGACATCTCAACAGAGACGAGAAATTTTGGAAGGGAATATGGATATCTAGGCGTTTACAGGGCTTATGACCTGTCATTGGCTGGGTTAAGTGGCCACTTGAGTGTATTACAACATTCCCCATTTCACCTAGTATTTGATATCCAAATCTGCCAAAAAATTAGCTGGTAAAAGTTATAAGCATAACAATATTGAAGATCATCTTCATCGGCGGTTTCCCTAGTAGGTGAAATAATTCGGTAAGAAATCTCACTTGCAATCATAACGGTTTCTGCTAAAATGCTTAGCAATTCTTCTCAATGGATGACATGAGAGTGTTCACATGTGAAGCGTCGTGCATTTTACTGTATTTTGGCAGATGTGGATATCAAATACTAGGTGAATGGGGAATGTTGTAATACATTCATGTGGCCATTTAAACCTTGGAGGAATCAATAATAGGTATACAGGTGTACAATCCAAATGGGTCAGTATGGAGAAGTCGGAAACTATGAGAGATAGCGAGATCTGTTCTTAGGAACCATGACGTCGATTTTAGATTTAATAATAATTACATTCAAACTTTTTTATTAACTCTCATACATAACCGGGAATCGAACCTGGTCAATATTTTTGTAACCGCGTTGAGTAAAAAGGGACCCAATTGGCTATGAAATCTTGTGTAAATCATTCGTTAAACGCATTTTTATAAACAGTACACACCACATAACACACAATAATAATGTGAAAGTTATCAAAAATCAACACGAGGAGGTTATGAAAAGCCGTGTTTCATTTCAAGTTAATTCCAAAAAAAACAGTATTCCATTTTCAAATTTTAAATGAATTGGTACGCCCGCTGAACAAATGCCTTCTAATTTTAAAATAAACGCTATTTGTAATGCATAATACCGATGCAGATAAGATATGCAATAAGTGGTCTCTTCAGATAATTGATGATCGATTCATATTATTCACGACTTTTTGCAAATTAATAAAACTGTGGGCATTTTAGTCTAATTTACTGTCAGTTGTGTTTACACACAAGATTTCATAGCCTAATTGGGTCCCTTTTACTTAAAGCGGTTACAAAAATATTGACCAGGTTCGATTCCCGGTTATGTATGAGAGTTAATAAAAAAAGTTTGAATGTAATTATTATAATCTAAAATCGACGTCATGGTTCCTAAGAACAGATCTCGCTATCTCTCATAGTTTCCGACTTCACCATACTGACCCATTTGGATTGTACACCCTGTATAGTTAAATTACACAAAAGATCACTTTCTCAGAAAATTCTAACTTTATTACAAAATAAATTGCTTTACTTTATTGTCGTATTCTCAATTCAGAAACGGTGTGAGGAGCTGGAGCCAAGTAAATTCCAGGTAAATTCAATTTTCAAGTGCTTTGTATAGACATAGCGATTATTTAAGGAAACCTCATTTTAAGATGTCTGTGTACCAAAATTCTACAATGGGGTATGTTCCTGTTGGTATTCCTACAGTAATACTCAAGGTAATAAGGCTCCATTTGATATCGTAAAATCATCTAAATTCTCTCATATTTATTTTTAATTTAAATTTTTAAAACAATTTACATTTTATTTATTTTAATTAAAAAACGTATATTCATGATTATTAATCTTGTTTTAAGTCTCTTTTTCTGTCTATTTTTCTAATGTGCCATTTATTTATCTATCGTTTTA
Source organism: Micrasema minimum (assembly GCA_022494985.1). Classification (NCBI taxonomy): domain Eukaryota; kingdom Metazoa; phylum Arthropoda; class Insecta; order Trichoptera; family Brachycentridae; genus Micrasema; species Micrasema minimum. The sequence continues at coordinate 59,635 of JAGVSP010004289.1, forward strand.
TTTTAATTTAAAGATAACGTCTCTGTGTAAATCCAATAAAATATTGAATTTTTTATACTAGAATGAATATTGAAACAATTTTTATTTTACACAATATATGAATAATGTAATGTAAAAGCCCTTTGGGCGTGGACAATATTAAAATAAAATAAAATAAAATAAAATGACTAAATAAACATACCTTTGTAGGTACTTTAGAATGATATATTTTTTAAACAGATTTAAAATCGTTGAATGCCAATAAAGATATGACACGGTCAAGTGTAACAAAAATATTTTAAAGTGGTCATGTGAAAAGTCGGAGTAATCGTTGTGCGAGCATGATAAGATGTATGAATGTAGGGGAAGCGAAGGAAGTGGAACAGAGTGGTGGGGCGTTGTATCTTTTCGCTGCTTCTCCATATAATCGTATTTCTCGATTATCTCCCTGGAATTTGGCCAGATATCGACCAGAAGCGAGTTTGTATAATCTAATTTTTTAAATTCTAATTGTTAAAACAAATAAAATTTTAAAAATAAGACTACGAACATACGCTTCCAGTCGATAAAACGTATGAAAAATTCGTTGCTATAATGTTAAATTCCAGGGAGAAAATCGAGGAAAATGATTGTATGGAGAAGCGGCAGCGGCCACGTGATAGTGTATCCTCTAAAACTCTTCATATTCATCGAAGATTTCATTGCAGACCAATGTAGTCATTGATTGACTATAAAAAATGTATATTATTTTTAAGGTTACATCTGCTCTTTTTTATTTGCCTACGTACCTTTAACCTATACCTACCTTTCTAAACCTGTGGAGCTTATTGAGAGCTTACCGAGCAGAATTCTGTGTGCGAAAGGTAAAGGGAGATAACTCGAAAATCGTAACTTTTCAGGGGAGACAAAACAAAATCTGAGAGTTTAAGTTTCATTTCATTTTATTTTTGCAATTGTGTATTAAATTTCATGTTCTTTAGAATGAATAAATCATGATATGATAATTGAGGGTTTTCACCTATTTACATGACTTATCTCCCTTTTCCTTTCCCGTTTTTGAGGTTATTTAGAACCTTTTTACCAAATTAACTCGACTTATCTCCCCTTTCCTTCCCATTTTTGAAGTTATTTAGGACCTTTTGCCAATTTAGTTGACTTACCTCCTTTATTTTTTAAATATTTTTATTGAGCATGTGGCGGAAGAAATGACGTCACGCGGGCGACGCGAGACGAACGAACGAGCCGAGCGGCACCGAACACGCTCGGACAACATCGAGAAGTATTTTGACCTTCTGCGTGACAAGACGTCGTTTTTCTGAGTATTTCTTGCCGCCAAATTGTGGCAAACTAGATTCACTTTTCTTTTCCATCATTTATTTTTAATCGTAGTTTAATTAGTTAAGTTCATTGCATTTTCATTGTATTAGCTTCTAATTTCTGTGTAATAAATGCGCACTGTAAAACTGTAAGTATCTTTTATTTCTCTCTTTCTGTGCCCCACAAAAAACCATAACCACCAGGGTAACGTATTCCGGTGGTCCACAAGTATTTTATTGGTACTTATTCTACATAATATATATCACAGGCATGCTACAACGAGACACGAAGGTGATATTTTCTTTATTAAGGGCTCATATGACATTATGCCGGGATCCCTACAATCTTTCTCTCTAATTAATTGTGATTAAAAACGAAAATATATGTGAAATGTTAGTAAATAAATAAAATAAACATTTTTTCTCCTTAACATCGACGTCCGTAACAGGTTTACAAGCTGGAAGACAACGAAATGCGTTGACTCTGCGCTGCGTGGCGCGTTATTTACAGTCAGTGGTTGATAAGGAATACAGAGTTAACACGAGTTATCTCTCTTTTCCTTTCGAATGAAATAAAAATACTCAAATTGTTAAGGAGATGAGTGGACTAAACTCAGTTATCCTTTGGCATATTTTCAAAAATAAACTTTTCTCATATGTATTCCAAATCGAAATGTGTGACTTAAAGGTTTTTTTTTTTTTTTTTTTAATAAAAAGAAACATTTGAGTTCTTATGATATATTCAAATATTTCAGTTTTGGAACTGCTTTCAAATAGTCAGAAATAACTGTGTCAGAAAGCAGGAAACAAGTTGTGCTGGAGTGGGATTCGAACCTAGAGATTCTAACCTCGAATCTACCACTAGACCACAACCCGGTTCAAACGACTTATCCTTTTTTCCTTGTTAGAAATGTGCATTGTGGTCAATTTGCCATACTTAACTCATTTTTCCATTTTTTTTACTTATCTCGCTTTACCTTTCGCACACAGAATTGTCAGAAAACTGTTCAGTTTCTTTTACCGTTTTCTGAATAGTAAATATTGTGCGGTGTGAATTTCTCCTTTACATGGCACAGTTTAGACTTCCTCCTCTCATCTATCGATTTTGTGGAGATTTTAACGTGTACAACCGATATTTTTTATTTTAAAGCATTTATTTTAAGCAACATTAGCGCACATAGTTGCCCCCTTCAAAGAAGAATTCGATAGAAGGGGCGTTTCATACAACTTTTATAAAAATATACGCTTCCATGGGTTGATTTCAAAAACCACTATTTATCGAATTCCACCGTCTAAAGACTCTAGCACTTAGGCCAATACAAGAACGTAGATGTCTAGTGATGACGTAGATGCCTATTGATGACGTAGTAAGTGACGTAGTGGGTAAGTAGACACTCAGACACGGTAGTATTTTTCACGTATGGAATGTATATCTCTGAAATTCTTGTTAGAAGGTTGCTCCAGATTTCTTTTTGCTAAAAAACTCTCTTTTAATGTCAGAGTTCCTTAAATCGGGGCCTTTTCCCCAGACACCACATCACTGGATGACAGTTAAACGGGTGACGGGACGCAATCAACTACCCCAACTACCCCAACTACCCCAACTACCCCAACTACCCCAACTACCCCAACTACCCCATTTACCAGCATATTATGAGGCAAAGTTAGAAATCTCCATTTTTCACTAAGGCTTATAATCGCCAAAAACAAAGTTAGAAATCTCCATTTTCAACTAGCATTGTCTTCTGCCTCATGTATTCCCATACCATGCATTCCTATGCGAATTAGTTTTAGGGGATTATGAGCCTTAGACAAAAAGGAAATTTCTAGCTTTGCTTCTAATGGCCTCATATCCAACATTGCCGATGGTGATGCGCGCGTAGAAACTGTGTGCAAGACTGTATAGTTTAGGTTTCAGTTTGAAAATGAAACTTCCGTACAGTTTTACATCTAGTTTTCGCTTTATACGGAACAGTTTGCAAACTTCACAAGAACCCGTATAAAGTGCGCATAAGAACACTAAGGCTGGGTTGTTTGATCGTTAGTAAAAGTAAAAATCCGAAGTAATAGTTAAAATTTTGGAAATTTGTTCTTTTCTCCATACTAAAAAGTATCTTATTTTAAAAAGTATGCTTTTACTTTCGATTTTTAACTATTACTAATAAAAAAACAACCCAGCCTTAGCCGTCGCGTCGCGTCGTCACAATCCAGAAAAACATAACCTATATTTTGAAGGCCATGAAAATCTACTAACTTTTAATATTGTATAAAATATGTACATGACTATGTTTTCTGTTGAAAGTCTCATTTTATTCACTATCTAGGTACCTAACTATTCTAATTAAAAAATATTCTAACAACATTTTGAATGTACACAAATACTTGTAGACAAATTACTGGATTATCCAAAAATAGAGAGACATCTTCAGGCGTCTTCTAGTAAGTAATAAAGTTCAGTAGAGCCTTACCTACACTAATAAAGATTGATTGCCAAAAAATGCTTAACAATCTTCTCAACAGATAACACCAGCATTAGAACATTTTCGGTAATGCGGAAACGACGTAGACGAGTTCAATATATATCAGTTCCAAAATTTGTCATATGATGGGCGGAATGGGGAATATTGTAGTACATCAAGTGGCCACTTAACCCAGCCAATGACAGGTCATAAGCCCTGTAAACGCCTAGATAACCCATATTCGCTTCCAGAGTTTCTCTGTCTCTGTTGGGATATCAATAATAAAAAATATTCTAATTACTCGCCGAAGAATACATGTTTTTTGGAATGGTTACAAAAATGAATAATAATGGAATAGTTATATCGAAATAGTACCTACACTCGAAGCACTTAAGGAATCACTTTACTGGTTTTGATCAAGTGCCTTCCTCCTTTGATTCTTCTAAGAACCTCGTCATTCGTGATGTGAGATTGATAGTATTCTTCAGTAACACCACATCTCGAAGGCCTCTTAAATCTTTTAAGATCTCTTTCGGTTAGGCACCATGTCTCACAGAAGTACATTAAAATGCTCCATGCAAATTAACTACAATATAATGAATGAGAGAATGGACGATAGTACAAAAGTCAAATCCGTGATGCATCTCTGGCCGCCACCGACTTCCTGGACGATCTGCGAAAAATGTGGAGGGAAGTTGTTTGGGAGTCGACATCCCAAGAGGCAGCATCGAACGAGAATCATACTGCGGGTGCTGGGGTGATGATGAGGTTTCGGATTACCAAGGTGGGCTTGGTTACCTACGGGCGCCGTGTGGATCTGCAGCGTTCCCACGTGCCCCGTACCAGGTAGTTTCGGCTAGCGCCTCCAACAATACCCAACCGCCGGGACCTGGTGATCGATCTCGGTCGGCTTCCTCTGACCTCCAGTCCCTCAGCTCCGCTACGCTCCTTTTTAGAAGGTGGGCGAGAAGAAGGTTCCACATATAATATTGCACCAATAAAGAAAACACTGTACTTACATTGAGGATAACGCAGTTTAATCGGTTTAGCACTAATTACTACTACAAAAGATATTGCATTATAACGATTGACAAGAATTTTAGTTTATTTAACGAACACTATTTAAACACGCGGTTCTGAGTCTATAAAATTAGTCTAATCTTCAGTAGTCGTCCACCAGTCAGAGCGCCGAAAAAAGGGATGGAAGAACGGGCTTTGGATTGCGCGGTCTTTTATAGCGCTTGTGTGCCCCATATTCTAGTGCTTCCGGTATCGAACCGCTGCGCGATAATTGACGAAAAGTGGCGAAGTGAGTTCTGACTCGCTACTGATTAGGTACTCGTCGACCGGAGTCGCCACAATACAAACCCTTAGGTCTATCTTAAGAAGTAGAAGAAGAACTACAATAAAGCTATGCAGGCGATTAATTTCCTACTTTGTGTAGTATATTTACCGTTATTAAATTAACATGGCTTATTTAAACGTTGATATTGTTATGAAAGTATATTGTTTATCCTTAATTGGGTGTATACACAAGCATAGTACACATTAAATGCGTGAATATTCATGTACGTTTGATTTTCGACATGTTTGATCGGTATGTATTGTATTACGCGGCTTGTGGTGATGTAAACACCATTACAAGCCTTAAACAAACACGGTTTTCATGTGTTGAGATTATTAATTAATTTACGGGCTTTAAAGCCAGGAAAGCTTTCAAACCGGTCATAAAAAACGTATTATGTTTTGAACTGAATAAAAGATGTCTGCCATTGAATGCTTTATCTGAGTACTTACTTACGTAGGTATTACATCAAAAAAATATAAATATTATAGTGATGCTAGGAAAATAACGTAGAGCTTTTCTTGCAAAAACTTTTTTGATCAAAAGCTTCAGCCCTTGTGAGTTTCGTTCGTGTTTTTCTTTTATGATAATTGTAGTAAAATCGAAATGTGCTCCAAATGTTTTTTACAAATTATCTACCAAATAAAATTGTTATTCTTTCCTCTGATTTGTCCGCCTCGTAGCATATTGGTAGCGCATTTGGCTACCGTGCCCCCCTGAGGTCGCGGGTTCGATCCCCGTAGGGGGTCAACATGAAATATTTATTTTACAATGAGATTTTCCCATATGAATATTTCTTGTGTGATACTTGGACTGGCACTGAAGCGTAAAGACAGATCATCTTGCCTTCATGTAATAAAAATGATCAAGATTCACTGCACTTGGTGTTGTGTCCCAATGCAGTGCCCTATGTACCATTGGGGTGCGGATAAGGGAAAGTAGTAGTAAGTAGATATTGATAATTTCGTTTTATTTTTAAGCCAATATGCAATAGTTTGAAAAATATACCACTGCATTATTAACTTTGTGACAATCTTCTAAGAGGCGCTGTAGCATGAAAACTTTCGGCTAAATAATGAAAATGGAAGATTAATTTAACGTTTAAAAACCACTTCAGTTGAAATATTATAATGGTAATCTTTTTTACTTTTTCTCTCTTTATATAGGTACCTTCCTATTTTTTTATGAGCTGTCTCATTTTGAGAACATGAAATAGCCATAAATCTTTTTTTTCCCTATTAATATTCCATCTTGCAAAATTCTGCCTACATAGGTAGTTTTTTAAAGTTTCCCAACGACCAAACGACAGAGCTTTTATCTATAGAGTTGTTGGTTGCATTTACATACCGAGTTTCAGAAAAAATAAAATAATTATACATGTATTATAGTTTTTTGTTTTTTTCATTTCCGTATCCGTTAGAGTTTTTTGGTGAATACTTGAAATCCGTTAAAACTCTGATTTATTTAAGTATTATTTTAAGAGATTCTAGTAATTTGATTTTAAAATTTAAGACGATAACTCGCTTTTTTCCTCATTATATTCCATCCATATTATATTGCTTCATTAACCATCCAATTAAACGAGTTGCGTTAAAATAAAATCATTCGGAGTAAAAATTAAAACTAACATTATTTTCGGCACCATTTGTAAGAAATGTTCATAAAATATACCTATATAATATCAGATATTATTGATATCCCAGCAGAGACAGAGAAACTCTGGAAACGAATGTGGATTATCTAAGCGTTTACAGGGCTTATGACTTGTCATGGCTGGGTTAAGTGGCCACTTGATGTAATACGACATTCTCCATTCCTACCATCATCTGATAACCATATATGACAAGATGGGCGGAATGGGGAATGTTGTAGTACATCAAACGGCCACTTAACCCAGCCCTATGACATGTCAATAAGCCCTGTAAACGCTTAGATAATCCACATTCGTTTCCAGAGTTTCTCTGTCTCTGTTGGTATATCAATAATATCTGATATCAGTCCAGCATGGGTATAATCCAGTAATTTGTCTACAAGTATTTGTACACGTTCAAAATGTTGTTATATGTATATAAAACGTTTATTCAATTCACAATCATTCATTAGTAAGTAAATAAACGTGTAAATAATATGGAAAATAAGAAATTGAAAATTAATGGATAAATAATCAAAGTACATAAACAGTAAATACAAGAAAGTATTTACACATTAATATGTCTGGAGATTTGTATCCAATTTCGGAACTATTTAATGTAAATATTTATACCAACTATATTAGACGCAGTAGTAGATAATGCGGGATACTAGTGGTACAGTGAATTTATTTATTAAAAATGTATGTACAAATATAATTGCTACTTAATGTAGCAATATATTCCAAGAGACCCCTTCCCCTAAAAACAATATTTTTATAAAAAACACCCGCCTTGTCTTGACACACAGTAAAAAATTCTCGATATCGTATTTTTTCCCGTCAATTTAATATTGCAAGGGGTTCTAATAAGATTCTTTGTAATAGACATATTAAATAAAGTGAGGAAAAACAATTCATTAGCTATTTCTGGGAAACTTATCAAGATGGCGGTTTGCAGCCAAGAAATTTAACGATATCATCTAATTGCGTAAATATTTTATTAATTGGATACCGCAAGCTGTATCAAAAATAATTCATTTAACATTTAATGATCGAAATATGTGGAGACAAAAATTACGAGTAGAAATCAAGCTATTTCGGAAAAATTCTCTTCGGGACGGTTATGGAAAAAAATTCCAAATTTATATTTACACATTCGACTCCAAAATTGATGTAGATTCTAGATTCACCCTGTTTTGGTTGTTAATTTACGAAACCTTTTTTCATACAGCATGTATGATTATTATGTAAATGTATAACGATTATGTTCTACTTTAGGGTCGGGCCCGATCTGACGGACTGACGTTTGTATCAGCTAGTACTTCTATTAAATTACTGGCAAGAAGGGCAACCCTGGTATTTTTGTACTCGAACTTCCATCTCTTGCAAAGTATCAACGTACGAGTAATTATTTTCATATTTAGAAAGTATGGCGTTTTACGGATTGCCGGTGCTTAACCGATAGTACCTGATTCGGTCGTATCTACAATTCTACCCGGAACTGTCACGATTTTACTATTCAAACTACACATAATAACAAAACTGATCATAAATTGATTTAATAATGTAGATACTTAGAGATGAGACGTTTTTACTGGACAAGGTTTTCATTTACCTGTTTTTGCTCTGGCACACGAAATGACCCTAGGTTTTCACGTTGCAAGTATTTTTTTAAAGTATGAGTATCTGTTTTTCGTCGTTCTTTTGCTGCACAGGCAACCGTAATAAACCACTCGCTCGCTGCGCGGCGATATTTTGCATGCTACACGCAATCGCAGTGCTGCCTATCTGCCGTCAAGCATTTCATAGTATTTTCTCGCGATTCGTTATCGCGAATTGCTTTATTGCGTACATGGAACTTGACTATTGGTACCTGGTATTGTTATAATGTAGCTATTGTAGTAAGTATGGCGTTTTACGGGTGGCATGCGCTAAAATAAAGTACGAATAAATACTCGTACTTTTTAAAAAACTTTCAAGGGGTCCCGGGATTTTTTCTCAAATTTATAAAAACTTGCAAGGCAAACCGGTATTTTGTATTTAATTCCATTCTTGCAAGTTCAAGTGGTAATTTTTTTTTAAAATTT
>JAGVSP010004290.1:0-54762 GCA_022494985.1 Micrasema minimum
CCTAATTGCTTTAAAAAAACCAAACAACAAAAATTATTAAGTGAATAAGTTTCTTCGGTCGACGGTAAAAATAAATTAAGTGCTTCATTAAATACATTATAAGTTAGGATTTTTCATAGTTTTGTGTCTTCCGTCACGGATGTCTATCATGAATCACCACTGAATGCATTTCAATTGAAACGTGTGTAGAACGAGTAGATATCGTTCACTTTTATAGCTTTAGTGTGTTCATTATTTGCGTTGTGCCTTCGTAACAGTTTAAGTTATTGTGCAAGTTTTTGGAATGAATAAAAGTTTTTACGATGTATGTTAATATTTTGGTGCATTTTAGAAAAGTGTCGTACAAGTAAACTCTCAAAATTTTCGTCGTGTGTATGACATCTTTTTCAAAATTCAATTCAGGTTGCCACTGGAATTCCTCACTACCCTGTTTTGTATTTAAGCAATTGCCCATCAAAATGAGGCCTTATTCCGAGACGCAAAAGTTGACTATTGAAACCTTGAACCATTGAAATCAAGTTTTATTTAGGTACTTCTCTCTTCCTTATGACGAGAGATACAATAAATTTTAAAATTAATCTAATTCAAAGGCGGCCTACGTAGTGTAGTGGCTAAAACACTAGACTGGGTATGGAGGTTCCGGGTTTAATTCAAACCGGGTCGTGGTCTAGTGGTCGATTCGAGGACTCCGGATTAGATCGAATCTAGGTTCGAATCCCACTCCAGCACAACTTGTTTCCTGCTTTCTGGCACTGTTATTTTCCAAAATTAAAATATTTAAGTTTATCGTAAAAACTCAAATGTTTTTTTTTTTAATAAAAAATATACATACTACAACGAAAACAACGTTTTTTTTTCAAGCCTGGGTGTGTATTTATGCTATTTCCCTCTGTTATTGGGCCTCCGGTTGTTTCTATTCTAGATACTTATCCCGGAGTTATCCTTAGTACTAAAATCGAGTTTCTTTAATGAAAAATGACAAATTTTGACACAATTTTGGAACTACTTGTTGATAATCAAACATATTGCAAGTGAAACTTCAGCCAATTACCACAAATCGTATTAAACTTGGAAAGCGCGATAACCAAAGAGAATGAAGGCACTGGTGTTAAATATATAATGTTAGGATAAGAATAGGTAGGAAATGATAAAGTGTAATAAAAATAATTAGTCTATGTAAATTTAAATAGAACTAAATAAATATAATAATAAAAAAATAAATGAAAAATAAAACATGAAAATAAAAAGATAAAGTACAATCTGTCTTGGCAAGATTTATGAAAATTGTTAATGACTTAATTAGATTGGAATATTAAAATGTTATTATCCTCTAGCGTCATCAGTAAATATGTTAGTATAGTGTGAGTCAAATTGTGGCATTTTGTTCAGCGGAGGATTTCCGGGTCATTGTTTCACAGGGCCTGTTTATACGAGTATACATAGACGCAATGAACAATCTCCGATCTACATAGACGCAAGGAACAATCTCTGATCTACATAGACGCAATGAACAATCTCCGATCTACATAGACGCAATGAACAATCTCCGATCTACATAGACGCAATGAACAATCTCCGCTCTACATAGACGCAATGAACAATCTCCGATCTACATAGACGCGCAATGAACAATCTCCGATCTACATAGACGCAAGGAACAATCTCCGATCTACATAGATGCAATGAACAATCTCCGATCGACCGTTTGTAGTAAAAAACACACAAATCCAATGTTCTAATAGTTTTACTCATATTGGCTAAGACGTTGAACTCCCAACTCGTAGATTCCGGGTTCGATTCCTGGTGAGATCACAAAAATCAAGACATTTTTCTTATGCCTGGATATTTGTGATATTGTTCCCCTCTGTTCCTGACCTTTGTATGTGCTTTAAATAAATAGAAACGTTAATATTTTGTTTATAAACATTAAATGATAAATTCAGAGATAAATTCATGGATTTATTGAATTGCACTTTAAATCATATTAATTGTCTACGATTGCGATTGTTCAATGCGCCTACATATTACCCTTGTAAAGTACGCCTAAAACAAGAATTGCTACCGTCTTACTTGGTTGCCTTTGTCGAATTTTCTTCAGACTTCAGACAAATGATTTTCCTGGCGTCATTAAATATATTTTGCAATTTTCAAATATTGATTGAATATTGTAATACTGTTTTGACAATTACTTACCGCCTTATGGTGCAGTTGTTAGCAAACTAGGCTACCAAGCATGAGGTCACGGATTCGATTCCCGACGGGATCAATATGAAGTATTAATTTATTTAAATGTGGTTTTTCACACAAAAATATTTCGTCTGTATCATCTAGGACTGGCGATAAAGCGGGCAAAATGAGAAGATATACCTACACATCAGAAACATTATCGGAATTGGGAACTTTTAATACATCATGTGACCGGTTGAATGTGAATCCAGCGACCTCACTACAGCTTAGAATGCTCGCTTGTTGAGTTTTGAGAACAAAGGCTGAGAAGGATACTAGGTTTGACTTCATAACCAACTTTCAAGTTCGAAAACGGGACGCAGCAACCAGATATAGTGATGTCCACGTGCTCCACATAGAAGCGAACGTGGTGAAAGAAGAAGAAGAAGTGACCACTTAATCAGTCAATGACAAGTGACAAGTGACATGACTTAAGCCCCGTGAACTCGGCAAAATAAAAAAATCCCGTAAAGTTATAAAAACCGCAGGTGCTTATCAACGTCTTGTATTTTGTAATATGTATTAATATTTTTTATACCCAAGCTTGCATAAGATCTTTTGTATACTCGTACGTACATCATATGTATTATTTATGTTCGCAAAAACGAAAAACGGAATAAATAGAAAAAAAAATCGGAAACTTGTTGTGCGTCGGACAAATTGGATAGTGGAAGGGTATACTTCTTTGGCCATTCTCATTACACCCACTCACGCACACAAACAGACAGGATATATAAATGAAATAAAAGACATTTTTCAATGTTAGTATTCAATATATTATACGTGACTTCATTATTATATTATACACCTATATTATCATTATCACTTTGTATATTTCTTCTATCAATAAAAGTATCGATACTTGTATCAAAACAAGTATCAGATACAAGCATCAGTGACTGTGGCGCCATTTTCTCTTAAGCGCCATTTTCTATTTTAAAAATCAGCGTGACGCGGTTTCTCGACCAACATCCCACCCCAAAGTGTCTAACGGGCGCAAAGAAGTATAAGAAAAAATCTAATTTTGTGTCGTATGTAAAGAGTAGGTACGAGTATTATGATATTTCAAAAGAAAAACTTGAAAAGAGGCTTAAAGGAAATATATTTTCCGAATAACTTTCAAATAAAGGGAATACTATTTCAAGATTTAGTAATTTTATTTTTCCTTTCCTGTATAGATTTATGTAGCGGTACGTTTAGCACACACGATCTAAACGCTATCGTTTCGCATAATTTACACAAGCGATCGTTAGTATGTCCCATAAGAATGTACGGCGCCGGCGCTTATATCCTTTTTATATATAAAATCTTAAAAAATTTTCGCAAATGCAATGTATTAGGGCCTCGGTGTTACTTTGTATGGGAATTTCTTCGCACTTTTTAAATATTCTAACAGGTTGGTATTACATGACGTAACTCACGACATTTTCACATTTATTTTCTACTTCCAGACTCCAAACAAGACTTGTTATTCCGGGAAAACGGAGCTTAAAATACAAATTTCTACATTAACTTTCATATTTAATAAAAATAAATGTTATCTACCTGTGCATACTAGTTATTTTTATACAGCCGAAAAGTGTACATTAAAAAAAATTTAGGTCATGCAGAAATGAAACTTAACATTATATTTGGTACTACTACTACTACTTTCTCTTGACCGCGCCCAATGGTGCATAGGGCACTGCATTGGTAAAACCAAGCGTAGTGAATTTTGATAATTTATTACAGGAAGGCAAGATTATCAGATTACTTCAAATCTTATCAGATTATTTCGCTTCAGGGCCATTCCAAGGTATGGAAATTGAAATATTGTTTTTTTGAGTAAAACCACATTTAAAAAAATATTTCATATTGACCCTGTCAGGAATCGATCCCGCGACTTCATAATTTGGTTCGAGCGAGTTTACAGGGCTTATGGCTCGAATATCCATATTCCTGAATTTGAAAAAATTCTAACTTCATCTCTGTAGGGATATGAAAATCAAATAATTATAGTTGCAACCAATTTTAACATTGTTATTTTTATGTCAAAATTGGTTGCAACGAGAAAAGTATATTTTTTTGAATTTAGTCTTGACTTTAACTATAACTTTTTTTGTGCAACCGGACCTTAGAATAGTTTATCTTAAATTTTGAATATATATATCATAAGTATTCCGATATTGCAATATTTGAGTTCGTACCTATATAGTAAGAACTCAAATGTTACTTTCCTTTTATAAAAAAAAATCTACAATTTACACTTATTGTTTTTATGAATTATTAGGATTTCAGAACTCCTCTTTTATTCAGTATGACAGCACACAATACCTACCTTTCTTTTCAATACAAACAGACAGCTAAAAAAATCTATTTTATATTACATAAATACGAATTTAGAGTACAATAGATATACATAATCAGTATTTCGCAACGAGCAAAAGAATAACAAACGTTTCCACTGCGGTTAAATATCATAGTGGTTACCTGCTCTAAATTATTATTATGGTCTGCTTGAAATGGAGGATGTCGAAATAGTGGGCTGGTCCATGTTGCCCATTGCCCATGCCCGGGTCCAGCGCCCAGCTTCTCCACTATGTTACATAATACTTTACCGTCAGTTATTTACTAAAATCTAATAAGACAACTTTTGTTTTATTTTACTTTATTTTATTTTAAGTCCGCCCCGTAGTGTATAGGTAGCGCGTTTGGCTGCTATACGTTAGGTCACGGGTTTTATTTCCCATTGGGGCCGATATAAAATATTCAATTGGATGCGATTTCCACATAAAAATATTATTTATTTATTTATTGTATTGTTTTTACGCCATCCCCATAGGCTTTTACATAGACATTTTTAAACCGCCAGGGCTTACACAGTAGGTAGCTATTCATTACGCATACAGAGAATTCGCATCCAGACACTGTTCACCTAAAATGCACTCCGATTTTGTGGTTGTAAAAACATCAATATTGTTAGTATACTTGTTAGCCAGTGCGTGCATTCTTCGTATTGGTGAGTTAGCTCTGTAATTGGTCGATGATTGGCTACAGTAAAATAGTGCATTACTACGGGTAACTCGACCAGGCACTCGTATACTAATTAAATTTGTTAGTTGACAACAATCAAACATAGATTTTAATACTTTGAACAGAAGAGCAAATCATTTAATATTTCTTCTATTTTCTAGTGTTTGTATATTCAAAAAGTTATTTAAAAAGTTATAATTTATGTTTACAATGGGATATTTAATTTAAAATTAATAAAGCGCAAAAATTTGTGTTGGACTCTTTCAATGTTCTTTACGTGAACCCTGAAATAAGGAGACCAAATGACCGAGTATATTCAAGCTTCTTACTGAAGCAATATACAAAATTTTCATAGTTTTCATAGATTCGAAATTTTTTATTGTCCTCAGTAAAAATCCCAATGTTCTCATACATTATTTATACATTATGCCTTCATGTAATAAATTTTCAAGATTCTCTGCACTAGGTGTATTAATACAGTACCCTATGCCCATTGGGTGTGGATAAGGGAGAGAATTTGCTGCCTTGGAAAGTCAGTTTCTCTATTCTGTCTATCACGATTTTTGGTATTCTGTTTATTTTACGCGTCCTCCACCCGAACTGTTACAAAATCAGTACTTATTCAATTATTATTGTCATTTGATTTTATCACTACGAACTATCAACTTGTGAAGCAAATTTAAGCTCTATTTTTCGCATGTGTGGCAATAGGTAAAAATAAACGTTACGTCATTTTAAAAAAAGGTTCTTTTGTGTACACGTTAATTATTTTTAAATTTTCCCTTAATTTGTTTAAAATACATATTACGAGGTATTAGTCCAAAATTGAAAAAATGGACTTAATGGGTTTTCTCACAATACTAACGATAGCGATACAACGAATATAAACAGAAATTGATTCTCATTGCAATTCGGTAAAGTATCACGAATGTATTATTATACGATTATAACTGTATATAATATTATTATTCTACTATATTATAAAATGTAGTACCATGCAATTTAAATATCTTAGCTACAGCTACGTACAATTATAAATATGGGCGTGGTATTCTTATATACAACAAAATACTATAGACTTATTACATTTTGGCCATTATGAATCGTGATTATTAAATGTATTAAGGTTTTTATTATACATGGTATAACAAAACTCGTAGTACAACCGAAAAACTGGTGAATCTACATCATATTTTTTGGGTTCAAATGTGTAGTTTTGAATCTGAGCTTGAATTTTCAGCCGTTTCTGAAATCCATCTGATACTCCACACAGAGAGCGGATAAGGAATAATGATTGTTTTTTAAATTAACAAAATTTTGAATTATGGTGATCTCTTACTAAAATTGTCGCCTCGTAGCATAGTGGTAGCACATTTGGCTACCGTGCATGAGGTCGCGGGTTCGATTCCCGTAGAGCAGCGGTTCTTAACCTTTTTGACTGGCGACCCTAAATATCACATGCCCGCGAAAATTTAAATTTTCCAATAAATACACGACCCTGAATGTATTATTTTATTTTCCAGTGATAGCAAAAACCGTAATAGTAATTATAGAATATGAAAAGTTATTAATTAATTAGAATTAAAAAAAACGTTTTTTGAAGTTATACTTCTTTGCGCCCGTTAGACACTTTGGGGTGGGATGTTGGTCGAGAAACCGCGTCACGCTGATTTTTAAGAGAAAATGGCGCTTAAGAGAAAATGGCGCCACAGTCACTGATGCTTGTATTGGTCTGACTTTGACAGTTGTCATTTCTTTTGTTTATTTACTTCTTACGCGTCATTTTAGCGAATTATCTTTTTAGAAAATACGCTATTGCAAATGGCTTCGGTTTTTCTCCATGACTTAAAGATGAAAGAATGATTATAGAAGAAATAACTGATAATGATAATTTTTCTTTACGACTTTATTGGAATCAAACAAACCAGGATTACAATTACAGTTAAAAAATATTAAAAATGTTCTTTTTTATCTTCAAAACATTTTGTTATTAATGACTACCTTGGTGTTGCATTTTCGAGCAAAGAAGATTTATGCGTGGAGTTAAATTTATAGCAAGTGCACATCGCATGTCATGCTGAGGATTCAGTCTATTCTACACTTATTTTTTATGATTGCAAAGCAAGAAAAATCCTGCTTCACACAAATAAGTAGTCGGGAATGGTAGCAGAGCTTTTTCAGCTTCATTTGCTCAGTATAGGCTTCCCTGATAGTTTCGCCCAAAATTTCGTGAGACTCATTCCGCCGAAACTCTCTTTTTAACACTCCATCACCTTGCATTTCCAGCAATTCTTCTTGTAATCCAGCTGAATCATTTTCAATGCCCATTACATCTACTTCAAATGGATTTCTTACCCAACTATATTTCTCGATTACGACATCTTTCCCATTCATTTGGAATATATCTTTACCATCCACAAAAATCTGTTGTCATTTCAAGTTTTGTCAAGTTTAATCCTAAAAATTCCTTGGCATGGTGGTGTCCACAAAAATACTGTTGTCATTGACATCTTCCAAAAACAAGTTTAATGTTGGAAATGCTGCCAATTGCCTAAGTTTTTACTTGCCTAAGTTATATTTTATTTTTGAAAACAATAATTTTTTTCATCTACTACAGTGCGGTTTCGGCCTTGCATTTCTGTATTCACTTATTTAAATGGTGGAAAATATCACCCAAATATGCCAATCTCGCCATCCACTTGTTATTACTGAAGCGATCAGCACATTCGTGTTTTTTATCCGTCAGAAATATTTCAGTTTTGAGAGAAAAACTCTCTGGCGAGAATCTTTCCACGAGACAACCCAACGAATATCCGAATGATATAATAAATGCTGATGATCTGACCCATTTCTTCGCACATCAGTCGAAATATTCGACAATTAATTCGCGCGCGCCTTTATAAAATTTATAATTTAAATTTACGTCCTTTAGTACCTGATGTAGATACGGCTGCATATCCGCGCGTGCCAATTTTTTTCGGTGCTGGTTGCTGTCAATTTTTTCGGTATGTTGCTGTCAAGGTATTTTCGCTAGTACTAGTACCTATTGAGATAAAATTAGTGATTTGACATCGATCTACCTATTGATCAAAAATTAAAAATATTCGATATTAAAAATATTTTTAAATTCTATATTTTGTCACTTTTTTTAGATTTCCCGCGACCAATCTTAAAACCTCTCGCGACCCGTATTTGGGTCGCGACCCGAGGTTAAGAAACGCTGCCGTAGAGGGTCAACATGAAATATTTCATATTAATATTTCATGTGTGATACCTTGGACTGGCGCAGAAGCGTTTTCTGATCATCTTGCCTTCATGTAACAAATGATCAATATTCACCTCACTTGGTGCAGTGCCCTATGCACCATTGGGTGCGGATAAAGAAAGTAGTAGTACTAAAATTTTGCTGTGTATATACGAGTTAACAGTGGACGACCAGGACGCCAAAAACCTGATGCCTTGTAAAATAGGCAAAGAGGCATACGTAGTATACGGCCTAGCCAGCCGAAACGCCTTCGCCGTATGATAGTAGATACCAAGGGTTGCTGTGTCCGTTGCCTCAACTCTGTGTTCCGTACAAAGTCAAACCACCGCACACCTAATATTCTTCTAAGACACCTATGTTGACAATTCGTCGGCAGTTTGCGTCGAAGCTGCGGGATGAGGACTTGACTTGGGAGGATGCACGGGAGCTGGCGGCCGATCGCTTGGCCTGGAGGCAGTTTGTGGAACCCATATGCTTCACATAGGGAGCGGATATGGTATGATGGTGATGATGATGATACGTACGAGTTAATTATATATATTGTATTATTATAATGGAAGTCATCTCTTTAATTTTACCTTCATCTGAAAGAAACATTATAGTCCTAGTACCTATATGTGATAATGATAATGGAATGTATACAAATATTAAATATTATTTTAATGTTTTATTTTAGGTACCGCCTGGTACGGATGGATCCTACATTACCATATTGCGACAGTATGTATGTATTTAGTAAATCTCACCTCAAACTATGCTAATTACTTTAACAAACTTGTAACAAGTGTATTTTATTTACAGTTTATGAAATTACAAGGTTTGTACATATGATCATTTTAATGTGTTTAACCGAGAAAACAGTTAATTTGTTTGCATTTACCAAGTTTGAGAGTTGGGGTGAGGAAATAAAGAAATCTAATAATTTATTTACAGGGCACTCTATTATTCTTTGATCGTAATATCCCTGATTTAAAGATTATTTGTTGTTAATTATGACAACATAACTAACTAACTAACTAACCATCACGCCATTTCTCCGTAGGGGTAGGCAGAGAGAATAGAACGCCACACCACTCTGTCCTGGCATACTTCTCTACAACATAATTATTTGATTTTAAAATCGAGTGTCAATTTTTTTTTTTATATACTTTTTTTAATACAGATAATACCAGTGTGGCCATATGATTCTGGATAAAACAGTAATATAATATTCTCACAATTCAACACTAATACCAATTTCAAAAAATAAAATATTTACAATATTACTTAATGATATGATCTTTTGTGTAATTCATCTCATTTCTCTAATACGTTACTACGTATTTTTTTCAATATAGGTATTTCTAACCCTATAATTCAGTTTATTCATTAATACTACACCTATGCAATTGTGGTACAAAAATTAATCATTATGTCGTGTTCTAAAAAATAAACACTAAGATCCTACTTAATTATTTCGCCTACAAGTAAACAGGTCCAGATAAATTATTACAACGTTTTTTTATACCCGCTGTTCCGATCTAAAATCCTTTAATATATTAGGTTTAAAAATTATCCGATCACCTTGTAACTATCTGTAGGTAAACTAAATCATAAATTTACTCACACTTGTTTAAGCACCAGATAAATAGTTTAAAAAAACTCTAAAATGATAATGGCAACTTTGAAAAAATCATACCCATAACGAATATAATTTATATCAATATATTGATTAATTTAATCGATGGCTCGTGAAATAAAAATATAACCAAATGAAAACGCCAGCTTACAAATGTGATTGACTATTTTAATAAGATTTACTCTTGCGTTATTATTTACGTTCTGCTAGTCGTTAAATTAATAGGTGGGGATAGAATACTAATGTTATGTTCGAAACAAAGAATTTGAATTTGAATTTTGAGTAATATACTGAACTTAGTAATATACTCATCACAATTGTGACTAACCATTAGACTGCTAAGTCTATGCTGAATTCTAAATATTTCTATAATGTTCTATGCATTAATTTTACATTCTAATTCTATGCATAGAACGTAATCAGCGCTTCGATTCTGTTAACTTTTTTTAACTACTGCGCATACGATTTGTACTGAATTCGTATGCGCAGAAGTGTCTAAAACCTTAAGAGAATCGCACCGCAGATCCCAGCTTAGGTTGTTTGTTTACGATTAATTTTGACAACCAAACCCTTTCGGACGCATTTTCTTCACTTTAAGTTGGAATATTTTGCCTTGTTCTAACCCGATATAGAGGCAATATAACGCAAGAGAGGTGTCCATAGGAAATGCAATGCAATGGTGATGTAACACCATAACCTCTCTGGAAGGTTGCTTAGTGCTGATGTCATGGTAAACAATATTACATGATGGAAAATTGCGTATAAAATAACATAAATATTAAAAATATTTTTTTCATAAAGAAGTAAGTATTACAATAATTATAATATAATATTTGCACAAATTTCAATTTGTAATTAAATTTTTCAAGGAAACTCGGAATGGGGATTCGATGCAATTGTTCCATATATGTATAAAAATACCTAAATAAAGAAATTATCATCACTGACGAAATGAATCTTAGGTGTTAACGAATCGTCAAAAAACTACCATCTAGAAAAATATGCCTCTATACGATATGATCATTTTTCTATATTTTACAACTTTATACAATCTGTTTTTTCATCCAAAATACGGTCATTACCTATTCTATAATAAGATTATTTCTATTATTATTCTGCCTCAAATTGTTTGCGCCTTCATAGCTTATTTTAATGGAGATGTGCCAGTGTCAAGTGGATAATAAAAAAGGAAAAATGTAGGTATGGTGGACATCTAGGAGTCTAAGGATAGGAAGCTTGTAGAATTTAGTAGAATCTGTATGTTGTGGGGAGAGGAGTATGATTGGCCAATTAAGGGAGGAAACTAAACTTGGGCACAGTTATTTCCTATTTGAAAGCAGCCCGTTGAAATATTTGAGAACAAAGTATTTCAAAAAAAATAATTGTGTTTTAGATCTATCGTTCTTAAGAGAATCTAAAACCTGTTTTAGTTCTCTTCATAGACACGCATTTTTGATATCGCTATTTTGGAAAATTCAATTTTTAATAATTAAAAAAACGTGTTAGGGACAGACACTTGAAAAATGTATTTTCCGTATAAATAGAGAACCTAAAAACAATAATTTATCTAGTATCTATTAATAAGTAGGTAGTATGCCTTCCGAGAGCCTTAACGATACTTGCCTGTTTTAATTAATTTGGCGTCATGGACGTCCACTGTTGAAAACACAGGGAACAGATATGGAAATGAGGAAGAAGTAACTATCTATTTATTTATTTATTAGCTGTGCTATGTTTTTACAAATATACCAGTTGTCTTTTTTATTTGTTTTGTGTGTTACTATTTGTTCCGTTATTGTCATTATCAATTTATTGGCACGGAAGTCACTAAACGAGTATGGGTAAAGGTATTATTATTGTATTTGGTCCAAGGCCCTTAAATATTTTTAAAACATTCGATCACCAGAAAAAAGTATAAAGTCGAGGTCTTTAATGCACTCATAAAAGACATGTAGTTTTTTTCTGATTTAAACAGGATTTCCGTATTATGTCTAGGTATTCGTCATTTAAATAGTACATTACAATATTATTTGCGGTTTTTCTACAAAACAGACATATTACCATGCATGTATTATCTTCCTGCTTTATTTTTCACTAAGCATAAAGTTTTTTATAAAATTTCTAATCATGCGTAAGAATGTTCATTGTTTGCAGAAAATAATAGTAAATTTCTTCATAATCCGTGGAAACAATGTAAAACACAATGACTCTATTATACAATGCCATAATACTTTAATATGATGTACTAATTTTGCAATTACAGTATACGGTATATAATGTGTATATGTATAGTATTATTACGTGTCGGTCCCTACTATAGGCCTACTATTTTTTTACATAAAATACGACTACTTTTAATATATATGCTTTCTTTATAAGCAACGAAATAAATACGATGTGAGGGATAAATTTTATGTCCGCCTCGTGGTGAAGCGGTTGCGCGGTGCTGCCATGCATGAGGTCGCGGGTTCGATTCCCGATGGTGTTCAATATGAAATATTTATTTCAATGTGATTTTCACATAAAATATTTCAAATGTGATACATTGGACTGGCGCTGAAGCGTAAGACTAATTGTCTTGTCTTGATGTAACAAATTATCAAGATTCACTGCACTCGGTGTACCAATACACCGGTAGCGGTAGGTGGTAGTTCTACTTTCTAGAACAGTTTTTCGAAATATTTGAAATTAGTTACAAGTTTAATTTCTTCTGTTCCCATTGTAATATTATTATTATCATAATATTTTTATTAAAACTTTACAAAAAGCAACATCAGTGTTAAAAATATATCATTCCCTAGGATGATTCAATACCTACGCATTCTTTATCTATATTCAATAAATACAAAATTATCCATACAAACTAGTTTACTAAAATGTTTTTCTACCTATTCCATCATGCGGTTGACTCTTTGAAATTCTTCGTCATTTTAAGAACACCACTAACCCATTTAATATTCATAATATGTTTAACGTACGTATACACTATATTACACATGTACCTACTCCGTATTCATTATTTATACATTATTTAATCGAATAAATTACAGAATTTATTCTTCGCATAACATATTGTTAAATTTTAGCTGTTTGCTAAAATGTAAAACATAATTGATTACAAATGCGAAATCCGGTATAATAACGTCATCAAAATTTGTGATGTAAGGTAAAATTTAATAATAAAATGCGCACTATACACGGGACCGAAAACTGTACAGTTTCTTTTTTAGAAAACTGTTCAGTCTGTCAAAAGACGCGCTAAATATGTATATTTCTTAAGCGCGATCGTAACTATCGTATGTTTGCACACAGGAAATTGTTAATATAGGGGAGGGCGGGTAGAAGTGAACCATGGGTAGAAGTGAATCATCTGAATCACCACGCTTTGACCGTATGGTCCATGTTTCCAAATTTCGTCAAAAGAGGGCCTATATGCGCGCTCTTCCCATGCATTCAGTTGCCGGCCGGCTATCTTTGCTAGTGGTTATGTTGTAGGTATTACCATAGTTGCGACTTACAAAAGTGAATATTTGCGTTTTTATACTGAACCCTTTTCTCGATCCGTGAAGAGTATTTTGATTGACTATTTTATTTTTAAGGTAAGAAATATTTTATTATATTCACTTTTAAGTCAAATTTACTAAAAAAAATACTTCTAAAACCTTAATTATATATTTTTATTATTTTTATACCACCCGGGTAGAAGTGAACCATTAAAGGATGGGTAGAAGTGAACCATGGCTCACTTCTACTCGTTTTGTTCTTATAATTTTTAAACAGTTCTTATAATATTTAAACAATTTTTTATAATATTTAAACAGTTGCGACACTTTATTTCAGATACCTCGTGTTTTATAAACGCAAAACTGAAATTGGGACATTTACCAATAACCAAATGCAAAGCGCATTGGAAATGGTTTGTAATGGTAGTCCGGAAAAAGCTTGATTTACAGGTTATTGCGGAAAGGGGCATTAAAAATGTATTCAAGGTAACGAGTGCGGAAAGAAAAACGCTTGTGACCTGTTGTACGATTATTAGTGCTACCGTCAATCTTTTCCACCGGCGATGGTCTTTCCGAGAGTCAACTTTAAATAGCACATGCTGATGGGAGCACCAACTGGGGCATTGGGTTTTCTAAGGAAGAAGGGGATATAACGTTACTTCCTGATGTGCCTGATATCTCAACAGTGCATTACAAAGATGTTCGTTTATGATTTACCACCTCCACAGTTTTATGGCACTACGAAAAGAAGACATTGCCATTATAGTTTCGCTATTCAGTTTTCGTGTCTTAATTTATTTGATTTAAAAAAAGTTTTAAACTGTTTTAAAATTTACATACATTTATTTAACCGACTACTTGATAAAAACAAAATAAAAACTCCTGTATTTTCACTTGTTTATATTCCAAAAAAATTATCTGGTTCACACATTCAATGGTACCTCCTACCCATCTGCTGTTCACTTCTACCCGTGCATGGGTAGAAGTGAACCAGTTACCCCATGTCGTTAGTGGGTCTGGAGCAAAACCAGAAGGAATTGGAAACTCTCTATTTTTCCCAGTAATCTACAAAATGTACCTTTGCACACTTAAAAATTTCAGCTATTTATATACGATAGATATTTGAAAAAAAAAGAAAAGAAAAAGTGGTTCACTTTGTCTTCCCCTATCTAATAATGTAAATATGTTGTTTACGTTTTTAAAAGCATTCAATATATCAATAGGATCTACTTTAACTTTTACATTAAAAAACATTAACTGTCAGGTCAGCCAAACGTTTCGCCGACCATTCAATATTTCATCCCGTTTTTGTATTACACGGGACAGTTTGCAAACTGGACAGTTTTCTGGTTATTGATATTTGATCATAAATGCTTGTTAAGTTATTGAGGAACTCGATTTTTCTCAGTAGCTACTCATTCAGAATCATGTGACAGTTATTTATTTCATATCGAAGGTTGATTCGCGAATAAATCTATCGATTATGGTATTTAAATAAATTTATTGCACTTCTATTGTGTTTTGATTAAGAATAATGTCATCTTCATTCAAGTTTATTTAATTGAATTGAACAGGTAGGTACACTTTCATTTGCTTGGTATATTACTCGTATTCTTAACTTCCATAGCAATAATAGTTGGCAATTCACACGATATAAAATAAAAGTTTTTTTCTATGGTCATTACAACTAGATATAATATTATCTCTCTTGAAGTTCTGATTCGTATCAATATTTTCATGGCTGTATTTTTAGTATTTGCCTACATATTTACCTCCATTTCGAAATTATTAAAATTGCATCATTTTTGTTTCTTTTTAGGCACGTCAGTCTCTAAATTAATAATATAAAGGAGATGTATCTCTATGCGTTTTTGAACCACTAACCGTTTGGAAAGAAAATAAGTTAGTGTGTTGGATTGGGTACCATACAAAAGCGGATTCGATTCCGAGGGGGTCAAAATGAAATATTTAGTTTAATGTGTTTTTTCTACAAAATTAAGAAAGGTCTTTTGCGATGGTTCGGTCATGTGGAGCGAATGAATGATGAAAGAACGACTAAAATGAGTCCGTCTGGTTGTAGAAGTCGGGCAAGGCCGAGAAAGACATGGCATGATCAAGTACAACAAATACTTGATAGTGGTCATGTGAAAAGTCGGAAGAATCGACGTGCGTGCATGAGAAGATGTATGAATGTGGAGGAAGCTAAGGAAGTGTGCCAGGACAGAGTGGTGTGGCGTTCTATCCTCCCTGGCGTGATGGTTAGTTAGTCATGAATCAAATACACTTAAGAACACGTATGTAAATATTTTCAGTTCCAGAATTGCGTCTATCACACTGATATTTCTCGGTTAAACTTTTCTAAGATCTAAGCTCTCCTTTGGCCAATTGGCGACCAAGTCAGTTGGGTCTTGGTACATGACTATTAATTATAATATAATTAAACAAGTTTAATATGTTTCATATAATAATTTTTATGGCACTTTTGCTTGAGGCTATAAAAATTATATTGTATTGTTTATAATAAATAAATCAGTAATAATTATTGTTGATACTCCCGCGCCTTGTGAAATAGTAACAAATTGTTTTATAATCAATTTGTCAAGTGTCTAGTATCGATGAAATTTAATTTTACTCAGAACATTACGTAGGATGTTGTGACCAGAGGATATTAAATCTAAATGTGATCTATTTATTACACATGTATGGTATACCAAATAATATTTCAAAGGAAATTTAAAAATAAAGTTTATATTGATAATATTTAAGCGCATTGAGGAATATTTGCAGTAGTACATCATTGTTAGTCATGCCATATCTATTTTTTTCATTACGAAATATCATTTTAACGTGTAAAAGGACAAGGACATCAAGATGTCCGTTTTTTACATCAAGATAATTCTTAAAAAAATACTCGAATAATCCCCTGAAAATATTGATGGTCTAGTAAAGAACGCAATGAATTCGTTTAAAATTTACTCGTCAAACTCTTGTCAAAGCACTTTGTTTATTTACTTTAAAAAATTGTGAATATTTCGTTCAAATACAGCACCCAGCACCCAATCATTTTTGTTGTTGCCATGAAAATAATTCTATCAGTCCTTAACGATTATTGTAATTTGAATCATTTGGGAAAACCGCGTAAGCAAATCATGTTATTATGGTCAAGTGACCAAGTTCGTGGCTCGTTATACGTATAGACTTGGTAAGAAACAATGGATCGCCTATTTTATTATTGCAATGACAATAATTTATTGTTAGTCGAGTGGCCGTGGAAAACACACGACAAAAATATTACCCCAACGACCTCAGAAGTGACTGACAATAATCGTGGTCTGTGTACTAAAATGCAGGTAGGTATGGGTGGAAATTATCATGTTTTGCTGGGAAATTCAAATATGTATGAAGGTATTTATCTTTACGAAGGCTAGTATGCGTACTTCATACAAAGGTACAAGAAAAAATATTATTTATATCATTATTCAATAATGTAACGACAGTGAAATACAAAAACTTTGATTTTAAACGAACCAACAATAAGGCTCGTTTCCGCGAGGAAAAAATACTATATTATCTAAAAAAAATTACTACAAAAACCGACAGTTTACAATAATTAGATTAATTACTTTTGCAAATAAAGGCTTCAAATTTATTTTAAAAAAAACATCGATATTGACAAAATAAAAATGTAATAATAGGTACCTAGTACCTACGTATTTTGCGAAATAAAATTAAAAATTCTAACTCTTCCATTTTGCTTTAAGTATATAGGTACTACATGGGTACTACCTATTCATAATGTAAACACGTGAAAGTATGCATTTTCCGAAGTTTATCTAATATTCCAATTGTAAACTTTGAAAGATTGGATAAACCTGGAAAAATCTCGAGTTTTGAATCTTAGCTACATAGCTTTCACGATTTGGGTAAAGTAGGTTTTCAAAGTCGAGGACTCTGGATTGTAATCTTTAAGTTCGAATCCCACTCCAGCGTAACTTGTTTCCTGCTTTCTGACACAGTTATTTCCGACTATTTAAAAGCAGCCTCAAAAAATTGAAAATATTTAAGTACCTACGTACATATCAGAACTCAAATGTTTCTTTGTCCAAAAATTTTTTTTTGTTTCAAAGATGTTCAAAAAACTTTATCCTATCTTCCTTGATTTATTCATTATTAATCATTACTTCTTATTTTTAATCATATTAGTTTTATTTATTCCTAATGTCTCTTTTATATGTTATTTAATATTTTGATGGCACATCCGAAAACGTAAGATTTCCTATTACAAAAAAGTATTTTTCATAATTACATTATCGGAATACGTAATGTATTTTTGCATGCGTCGTTTGTTGTGTTATTCTTCCTGGAATGTTTTTTCGCTTTTTTAGCGGACTAAATAAGTATTTACATTTCAGCGTGATTACATGTACATACACGGATATAAAATATGCATTACCATAATAAAAATACAATAACATTTTATGTCATTTGGGATAGCGATATTTTGTGTTTTTTGCCAGCTATTATTTTATTTAGTGTCTTATTATTATCTATCGATAATTCGACAATCGCAATGCAAATTCTTTGTTGGCAATATTTATTTATTTATTTACAGACAAAACGTAATAACAAAATAAGCATAGACGTATATTATCATTCATACCTTATGATGCATAGGCCACTGCATAGTTATCTAGTAGTTACACCAGTGCAGTGCAATGTATTTTAATTATTTTATTACACCAAGGTAAGCTTACACTTCAGGGCCAGTCCAAGGTTGCGAAAAACTACATTTTTTTAATAAAGAAATCTGTACAATCTTATATTTTCAATGAAGCCTAAGCGGATTGTGCTTGAAAATAGGAATTAAGTCATGGCGGAATTTAAATAAATACTTCATGCTAACCCACACGATATTCGAATCCGCGCCCTCGCATGCATGGAAGCCCGACGCGCCAACCACTACAATAGAAGTATAATAATATCTTCTACACTTTAATTCTATAATTTTCTAATTTTCTTCTTCTATAGTTCAATCTTGGGGATTGATTTGCAGCAGTCATATTGATGAATAAATTGTTATTGCATTTTTATAAGGAAAATTCCTGTCTTATAAAACTATCTTTTGAAGACTTTCGTCTTCGCGTTCGCCCATTGTTCAATGGGGATGTTTTAAATTTTGTATAATTATTATAAAACCAAATGTGCAAATATTGTAAAGTGACGTGTATAGTTCTTTCTCTCGGAGAAATATTTAGTATTATTAGTTCATTTAAGTGTTCTATTTTGCATTTATTAAGATTCAAGAAACTGACTTAAATCTGAAAAAAATTACCTTGATAAACTGCATTTCAATATTGATTTCAAACCACATCGTTTTATAAATAAATAGAATATCGTAGGCGAGCGATAAGAATGGTGGAACTCTTCGAAATTGGGCCTTTTTGAGTTAAGTATGGAGAAGTGACCCTTTAAAAAAATTTACAACTCAATAAAAGATATCGTTTTTTAAATCTCGGTGTTCTTTTTTTGCACTTTTCTTGTATCCAAAATAGAGGCGTAATAATGAGTTTGCAAATATTATCGCTAAAAAATTTTTATACATGTTTCTCGAATCGTGAAAAGTGTTTTTATTTCTTTAAAATCTGATTTAATACTCCAAGAAGTATTCAAAATCTCTAATGGAAAAAAGGTTTTTAATTTATGGTGTAAAATTATATAATATATGTTATGTTATGTTAATATTATATGTTGTAGTGTGTTGCCACTAATACTCTGGGAGTGCGATAGGTATTTTAAGGAACACAAACAATACAGAAAATAATATATAATAGTAGGTAGTGTTCATATTTTTCAAGGAAGTAGTAATATTTAAAGTCGATAAATAAACACTCAATATTCACCAGAAAGCTCCTAGCAGGTCAATTGAAAATGAAAAAAATTGTTGTATATTTCTTTTCAATTTATTCAAACTATATTTTATAACACCATAAACCCAGTGACCGCCAACAGAATAATTATCTATTGAATAAAATATATTTACTATGCCATTTCTATATTAATATAAAATGATATTGCAGTAATAATGAAAGGTAACAATGTGATATTAGAAATGGTGGGCGATCACTTGGTCTATAGTAACTTTTATAAATATTTGTTACAAAACATGTTAGCAATAGAGTATTCCCACATTATACAGAACCATCTTGATTCCCGCCATATACAGTCAATTCCATGTCTTTAAACAATAGATAAATATCACATCATGCATTCTATACAATAAACCAAATAGGTATAATATAAAATCACAAATTAAACATATTATTATAATCTAATGATAATGATATTATGTTAACTTTGTTCAAAGGAACCAACATTAACAGCTCCTGAAACAAATCGTAATATATATTACAAAATAATAATTAAACATTGAAGATTATTACACAGATAAAATACATAATATACTATGTACGTTGTTATTATAATTGTTACATTTGTATTTATTAAATTTACAATACAATTTGTGAATTTAATTTCATTAAAGAAAAAAGATTATGCGAAGACTTATTATTTCAAATTTTCAATGTGGTATTATTGGCGAAATAATAACATTGCATCTGTGCACTTTTAAAAAGCAGTTTCCCTATAGTGCATAGCATAGGGCACTGCATCAGCACACCAAGTGCATGAAGTTTTACGTGAAAAATGAATTATGTGATATTAAATAATACTACTGTGATGTTAAAATATTTCAAGCAAATGTAATTGAATTTAAAAAGTTTATTTTGAATTGTAGACCAAATATTGAAAAATATAGCTTATAAAATAAAATAACTCTTTGTAAACTCAATAATTATTGATGATATGGTAAGTGGTTAGACATTTAGGATCTAGAATTTGAAAATATACTTTATAATATCTTATTATTACAAAACGATTTGATTTGATTATGCGACACAAACCGCTGTTATCTTTTTGTAACCAAACACTAAATTTGTAAAATACTTTTTGGGACAATAATATACACGTAAAATAATAAAATTGAATAAGAAACATTTGTCACTATGTATCTTATTAAAGAGATTCTATTTGAAGTATTACATAATCGACAATTATAAAGTAGAAGACTGAATTCTTAAACAAGGATTTTTGCTATTTTTCTTTAAATCTTTAAATTTCTCAACATACCAGTCTTATAAGTTATAATAAAACTGTACTTGATAAAAAATAAAGTTAATGTAATACTTGGAGCTACTAATATTTTATTCATAATGTGTTCTGTATTTCAATAATTTTGATCTGATGTTGGTAAAAAACCTAGAAATGAAAACATGTTTTAGTAATAAATAGCATTGGCTTATTTCTTAGTACTTGTTGATATGAATTAGGCGATCAAAACTTTTATATTTGAAACAATAAAGATGCATATAATGTAATACGAAATAAAATTACACTTAATAGCATTCAATAAATGAACACAGGAATAAAGTAGTTATGTTAAATATCTCTTTATGCTTAATAAAACTTTCTTATCCATCTTACAAAAAGATGATTAAGAAAGTATACACAAACATAAACAATGTAAACGCAAGTTCTCTTTTATAATCTTTTTGGTTCTATTCTCTAATAAAAATTGTGTTGTAACAAATGCGGATATGAATTCAATGCGAAAACGTGTGAATAATTCACTATTTTGTCTATGTATGTGCGATACCCCGTACAAGCCATTGATAAAAAAAAAAAACATGAGAATTTCCTTAAAAAAACAGATTTTTACGCTGCTTTGTTTCGTATTTTCTTTCTTGTATTGTGCTATCACGAGTTAAATAAAAAAAATATTCATTGCATATTAATTGCAGTATGCCACGTGACCGGGCTGCATCTTCATACAATTGTATTTCTCAATTTTCTCCCTGAAATTTAGCACTAGATTAGAGCAATGGTTTTTCACAAGTTTTAGATATCTACAAGAAGTTTTCATTTTTTTTTTTATTTGGTGAGAGGAGATAAATAAATTATTTTTAAAATAAGATGATACAAACACGCCTTTGGGCGGTATCTATATATGAAAAAATTATTGCTCTAGTGCTAAATTCCAGAGAAAATTGAGGAATAAGATTGTATGGAGAAGCAGCTGCAGGTGGCATAGTGTCTTCTTAAATAGGTAAATCATTCTGTAATATTTAGAGGGAGTATTTATTTGAAAAATACCCTAAATTTCAAGAATACTTTCAATTATTTTTCTTCTAAATAAAATAATAAGGAACGCAAAAAAAAAGACATTCTTGTTCTAAAAACAAACTATACATAAATCTGACAGAGGAATGATAAGTTAAAAATACATTTTTGTATGTACAATTATCCAAAAAAAAAGAAAAAAATTAACAAAATAACCCGTGGTTACTATATTTTTTAATTTTTATTTTTTTACATTTTTTTATGTTTTGAGTTTTGAATATATATTTTTTTAACTAACAAAGTGTTCATATATATTATGCATATCATTATTCTTTAAATTTTAATCAGTCTATTTTAATTTGGTTACCTTGTGTGATATTTTAGATTTAGAAAAAAACAATATTCTTGCTATGCAATTTCTTTGTCAATTTAGCCCAATTCTGTACTAACTCAATTTTGGAACATTAAAAAAAATACTTTTGAGAAAATATACAGAACATAGAAAAATATTTTATCAAAAGAAACGTTTTTTACATACATTTTAAGAATAGCTACGTAAAATGCAATTTATGATATAAACATCGCTATGATTCAATAAACAAAACAAAGTTCAAATAACCTAATTACCACACTTAGAATATTGAACACTTATAAGGAAATTTCAAATTGAATTTATTTGTTAAAAGTTAAAATAAGTCTCTTCGTTTATGGATCAAAAGTCAAAAACAATAACTTATAATACTTTAACGTTTTGTGATTTCAAGCGTAAACTAAAATTTATTCTGATAAGAAATTGAAATGGGATTTGTTTAAAGACACATAGGAAGTTTTTGCTTCTTTTCTAAAAATCTTTTCTGTACCTACTGAAAATTTTTTCGTTAAAAATAATGAATTACAAATAGTTTTCTTTTCTGATTTGCAAATAATTGTAGCCACTGTATCGTGGCAGCTGATATGTCGATGGGTATGTCGATTGTATTTAACAGTGATGGATTGCACACATGGATTTACAGGCATAGTCAGACCACCACATGTGGTGGTGAAACCATGGTGAAATAAATACATGATAATCATCTAAAGTAAAATCTTACCAAATATTTATTGTATTTCTAAAAAATCTTTTATGTACTGTCGTCATACGGTTTTTCGTGGAGAAATATCAGTTAAAAGCATAAACTCTAATCATATTATTATACTCAATAACTACGAAATATTTGTGCTACCTTAGAAAAGACTATGCATTTATATATATTTGTAAGTTTACTTAATTTATTGCTATATAAAACTGATATAGTTTATTTCCGTATCTTGGCTCTGTGCTATATTTGATTAATTTCATTTATCAAATAATAATTTACAGTTTTCACTGAAATTATAGCAGAATGCAAAAGAATTTTCACAAAATTCTCCATAAAATTTTGCTCAGTAAATTTATTGTATTTTAAAAGAATACTTATAGGATGATGTTTTATTTAAAATCTAGTGGCGTGAAGTTTAATACCACATGCGTAAAAAATTTATAATGTAAGGGTAATTTTTTTTAAAAAAATTAACCTCCACTCGTATGCGAGTGATTTTGTAAGGTTAATTTCATGCCACTATTTTTGCAGTAAAACTTTGGCTCGAGATTCTCATTGATTGGTAAATAAGTAAAGAATGAGTATTTTTTTAACCAATACAAAAACTATTCAATTAATCACAAATATACACCGTTTTATATAGTAAGATAGTGTTTCATATTTATATATATATATATGTTTCTTGTTATGCTGGTCAAGCCTTAAAACCGCGCTGCTGTGTTGATATGATTTAATTTTTAACAAGGCAGAATCTTTAATTTGGTAGACTCTTGAACCCTGAGAGAAGCCCGAATGCAATTCTTAATAGTTACTCTGTGGTTCTTTCCTTCCGTTTCCGTCGCGTTATTTACAACGGTCACCATAGAAGTTTTTCAAATCATAAAGCTCATGATGCACCAGGTAGAAGTTACCTGGACTCCAGACATGTATTTAGAAACATAATAAGAGTTTTAATGGTAGGTAAAACTCCGATATTATGTGTTCTGTCAAAATACATGTCTGGAGTCCTCATGAGAGATCTGTCTGTTATCTCCTGGTGACCGGTGATGTTTTTATTTGTCTTTAACTGGCTTAAATAGACTTGCTAGAGAGGGACCTTTCGGAGCTGTATTTTTCAGGAGTTCTTTTTGATAGAATTTTCTGAAAAGTGTTTTCATTCTTCCAATTTCCTCGTTCCAAGATGTTGTCTATTGGATAGTTTTCCAACCAGTTGAGTGATGCGACTGCTGATCGTGTACTGCCGGGTGTAGCCTCCACTCCTGCCATTCTTAAGGTAGTTTTGACCCAACCTCCTATTATGGTCCTTGAAGCTTCTTTGACGGGACCTCTAGTGGTAATAAATAGACTGTTAAGGTTTTCTACTTCAGATCTCCTATCTTGGGATAATTTAATCATTCTTCTTATCCAGAATACTGGGTTGATGTTACGTTCCCGTGATTTCAGGAGCTTCCAGCTGGATTGTCGGTGTTGTAAGTTATCTGTTTTGGACCCGAAAGAGGGATGCAAGGTAATGGATGTTCCTTGATCTTGAAAGTTTCCTTTGGAAATATTTAGCAAGGTCAAGTCGTGGACTCTTCTGCCTGATGACAGCAGAAGCAATGTTGCTGCTCTACATGAGGCCTCGTAGAATGAGCTTGGTTTAGGGCTGTTTTTCTGTAGCCAGTTCATTACCGTTCGTGGGTTCCAGATCGGAGACTTAGGAAGTTTAGTCTTTGCCATTGCTATGGCTTTCAAGGTATGCTTAACTAGAAAATCTGAACTTAAGCTTTGCTCGGCTGTTTGGGTTACAGAAAGTTGCGATTGCTGACTTATGCACCAGTATCGTATTATAGGTCAACTTTTCGTTGATGAATAATTGCGCCAGGTATCTTGCCACATGATTTGCGGACGGTTGGTTGGGATGGATACCTTTTGCTAATGCATAGCGACACCATCTTTCCCAGGCTGGTTTGTATGTATTTAGCGTAGAAGTTCGCCACCCTGACAGAAGCAAGTTTTTCTCTGCCGTGTTCCACTGGCTTAAAATGTTATCCCACCCCCAATTTTCCACACTTCTATTTCCAGGTCTTGGATTCTGGGAGGGGGTTGGTTGGTTGACGTATCTATTAATGTCATCTCCAGGTTGGATATTTTGAGTGGAGGTGCTAGCGATCGGTGAATCAGATCTGGTCGCCAGAATGCTCTTGGCCACCTTGGAACTGCTAGTAGGTAAGTTCCCGTTGCCTTGTTCAGATGAGCCAGGACCCTTGGGATAAGATTTGGTGGAGGAAATATCCAAGCCAGGTTGTAATCCCAGCATTGACTGAACGCGTTTTGAAAGATTGCGCATAAGTCTGTGCAGTCTCTTGACACGTAGGACGATGTCACGTGTGCTGTGGCGGAGGCGAATAGGTCTATATCGGGACGACCGAAGTGATTGAAAATGACGTCCATCGCTCCCGGTAAGAGGTGCCACTCTGGGGGTGACCTTCCCCGAGACAGGTGATCTGCGTCTCCGTTGTATTTCCCCGGAAGGAATTGTGCTGTCAGCGAGACATTCCACTCGTCTGCCAGAGACAGGAGTTCTTGGGTCATGTTCAAGAGTGTCTTGGATTTGGTGCCTCCCTCTTTGGAGATGTACGCGACTACTGTTTTGTTGTCCGACTGTATTAGGACTTCTGAGTCGGCGAGGTTGTGCGCTGAGTGTTGAAGTGTTGCGAACACTGCGAATAACTCTTTTCTGTTTGAATGCCATTTCTTTTGTTGTTCCGTCCACTGGCCCGATAACTGTATATCGTCCAGGGTTGCTCCCCAAGCCACGTCCGAGGCATCTGTAGTCAGAAAATGGTTGAAGATCTCCCTGTGAATGGGACTTGTTGAGCTCGAGTCCTCTGTCCACCATTTTACTTCCTGCAAGCACTCCTCGGTCATACGCACTGGTCTCCTTGGCGGGAGACGTTTTAGCGTCCTGCATGCGATTTGTAATTTTCGGCAGTGCAGGCGACCTCTTTTCACCACAAAGTTGGCGAAATTTAATTTTCCTAGGAGACTTTGTGCTTGCTTTAGGGACCATTTCTGACTTGTCAGCATTGCTCGAAGTGATTGGTGTAATGCCGCACACTTCCGCTGTGAAAGGGATTTGCGATTGTTGCGCATATCCCAAACTATTCCCAAATATTCCAAGTTCTGGGTTGGGAAGAGCACTGACTTTTGGAAATTTACTTTCCAACCCAGAGATCGCAAGATATCTACTGCTAGACGACCTTGCTGAAGCAAGATCTCCTTGGATTGGCACGCAAGGAGAAAGTCGTCGAGGTAGACGATTGTCCGAATACCTCTTTGGCGCAGTAGTTCCGCTACCCAATTGGTAAGGGATGCGAACATTCTGGGTGCAGATGAAAGGCCGAAGGGCAGACAAGTCATCTGAAGTAATTTTCCCCGGTAAACCAGTCGCAAGAATCTCCGATGCTTTGGAGCGATCGGGAGATGGTAGTAAGCTTGCGAAAGGTCTATCTTTGCCAACCAATCGTTTGATTGCAAGAATGCCGGAACCTTGAAGTGGCTTATGAGTTTGAACGGAGCCGGGTCCAGAAAGTTGTTTAGTGATTTCAGGTTGAAGATCACTCTGGAGGAACCGTCTGATTTTGGAGTCAGAAACATTTTTGATAGGAAGCTGGGTGATAGATCCGCTTTTTCCAAGACTCCGGTCTCTATTAGTGTCTGTATTTGGGAGTCCATTTCTAGAGAGGTTTGAGTGCCGTACCTGGTTA
Source organism: Micrasema minimum (assembly GCA_022494985.1). NCBI lineage: Eukaryota > Metazoa > Arthropoda > Insecta > Trichoptera > Brachycentridae > Micrasema > Micrasema minimum. The sequence goes on from JAGVSP010004290.1 coordinate 26,628, forward strand.
AAATCTCCTTGTGCGGCATTAACAAAGGAGGTTTGTTTACGAAGGGTATTCGGGCTCCCTTGGTCATTTCCAACAAGGACTTTGGCGCTCCTAGTGTTGACCAAGCAGCCTGAAAGGATTTTAGGCACCCCCCCCGAAATGGCTCCGCTCTGGCGTCAATAATTTCGGGTATGCCGTCTCTTATGCTTATCAGCTCCTTTGGAACTGCTAGTGTTCGGCTTTCCCCCCCTCTTACTCTTGGAAGAGGAGTTTTTGCGGTCGTCTCTGGGGCCCCGAAATTTATTTGCCAGAGGTTTTGGCTGTCCTCGAAAAAACTGACTTTCCGGTTTCTTTGAGGCAGGGATCGGAGGTCTCATCGGTTGTTGCGACGTTGATGGCTTAATCGACAACTTTTCCGAGGTGTTGACCCTGGTGAGAAAAGATGTCAATCCCTCTTTGTTGAATAAGAGTTCAGGGCTTGGAGGGATTCGGTCGAGTCCCTCTCTGACGTGATTCTCCTTAACCTCCCCCAGAACGGCTTTTCGGCGGAACTGCACAGCCTCCGTGCGTCTCCCGCACACTATCTGCATAATGTCGTCAGAGACATTTTGGTATGCAGAGTCGGGAGCAAACAGCACCTTCACTTTGTCGAACAAGGTCTTCTTTGACAGTGTTGTTCCTGCCTCGGCTGCCCAATTCACCAGAGCTTGTAGCCCCGACTGGAACTCCTCTTTCTGTATGAGGAGGGCGTGCGATAAGGCAGCGAACGACCTCTCCAATGATGCCTGCATGGAGGAGCTGGCGTCACAGCGCCTGAGCTCGTCGTTAACTGCTAGCTCTACGAAGGCAGGTTCGGCCAGGTACTTCTTCTGGGCCTCGGTATAGCGAACTCCCGCCCAATTTTCCCCATCAAAGTGCTGGAGCTTCTGAAGCGCCTGTATCCTGCTGGCCTTTGCTTTTGGGTGCACCGGCTCCTTGATCGTGGTGCTGGGCTCCTGAAAGTTCAGCAGAAAATTCTCCTCAGCAGACTCTTCGGCATCCTCGAGTCCGGGCGGTTGAAGGAGAAAACCGTCCTCGGCGACCGGAATTTCTTCTTGCGCCTCGGATAATGCCGGAGAGATATCGCCCAGAGATGAATTTTTAAACACTGCGTTCGACAGCACGTTCATTTGTTCTACTAGGTAGTCAATTCTCGGATCCATGAGCACCTTCCGACGTTTATGGTGACGCGGTTCGGCGACTCCGAGCCGGAGCCGGAGGAACTCGTGTCAACTTGCGGCGCTTCGAGATGCCGTTTTTTAGCTTTTAGAGCATCGCTTTCAGGCTCGGTGCCTGATTTTGGCGACGGCTTGGACGGATCCGTATTTTCAATGTCACTCATCGCACGCGATTTGAAACGGCTTCCCGTAGAATTAAAGACGTTTTAACGCGTCACCGAGCGCGATTAGTTAAAATTCAGTTGGCGAAATTTTTGATACACAAAAAAATCGCGCGTCCAAAATGGCGGACGAAAAAATTTTCGCGCCCGAAATGTTTTGACACTTTATACACGCGTGAACGCGCTATATTATTGTGTAGAACGTGTAGCACAATGCGTTTTTCAGTTTTGTAAAATTTCACAGCACTTCTCGCGACCGGGAATGTTATTTTTGCAGAAAAATGCGTATCGATTTTTCAACGACGTACCACGCGGAAAAATGTGACGCTTTATGATTTGAAAAACTTCTATGGTGACCGTTGTAAATAACGCGACGGAAACGGAAGGAAAGAACCACAGAGAAAAGCACTGAGCTGGGAATAGACGGTAAAAACCACAGAAAACGGAAAAATATGATCGTTTCTATTGGGAAAGTGAGGACTTTCTGAGCACTATTGTGACTAGATATGAAATGTGGGTGGTTCATTACTTGCCTGAGTTAAAAAGACAGGCGTCATACCGATTCCATATCTGGTGCATTTATTAACAATGAGATAAACATTTTTATGAAAGAAAAACGAATAAAAATGGTTTTTATATTATAAATAGTAATAGCGAGCCGTATAAAAAAGACATACCTAAGTATATTTTTATTGGGTTGATCTACTTTGATACACGAAATGTTTGTTTCTTATAGAGTTTAATTTGTTTCAGCTTTAGCCTTTAGTTATTATTATTGTACTAATCATTATAAAATGTTATTTATTTCACTATATTATTTAACATCGTTACAATGCTCTTATGATGACAATTCACTAAAAGTAATGTAATATTGACTACAAAAATGATATAAGTCTAGTCTTAATTAGGTACAAGGCACAGAAAATATTGATTTATTACAATACCCTGGGACAACTGTATACTGACAAATAATGTTTCATTTCAAATTTACAACATTTTTAAACTCTAAAATTCAATGGTTTAGAAACAGAGAATTGAAGTTGTGGGTATTATGTAAAATATTATAAACGTGAGTTTAATTTAATTTGTATAGATTATAAAATGAAGCAGGATTTAGCAGTATAAATACAGTTAAGTTAGAATTTCTACTAGCAGTGATTTTCCTATGAACTGCAAATTCCATAAATGTAATTTTTACCTAACTACATGGTAAATGAATAGGAAAGGATATGATTATAATATGATTTACAACTAGAAATATAATATGAATTGCGAACAAATTAAGCATCACTCAGAATTATAATACAAGGCATATTTGTTATCACTTTATCTTAATTCTATATATACATATAAATTATATTAACAATAAGAAGCTAATCATTTCAGTATATATTTACAAAGAACGCAGGTTTAAATTTAAACCCAAACTGACAGCTATTTAGAAATGTCACATTTTTCCGATCCGAGGGAATTTTTTATTCCAAATAACAATCCACATGATAACTAGTCATTGCCTACGGCTGCCATGAATAATAAAAGGTTAAATGATTTTACTAACATAACCACCACCTCGCAAAATACAATTATAGGCCCAAAGGGGTCCCTTAATATACTGCTAATTAAACAATTCAAAGTATTGAAGAATTATTTTTAAATTTCAAACATCTTTGAAAACAGCAATCCAATTTTTCCACTTAGAAAAAAAGAAAAGCAAATTTTTAGCTTCACATCTTTTTCTTGAAAAAAAAAATTGTGACAACTTTGAGATTAAACCTCTTGACTGATATGACAGCAACATAAATATTGTTATTTGGAACCAGAAAATGATAACAACCGTATTCTTTAAACGTTCACAAATATTGCGGACGTAATATAGCTGAACAAAACCATAGAACATAAAAAGTAAGAAAATATAATCTTTACAATATAAAACTTTGTGAAAAATCATTAATAGTAATTAGATAATTTACTTATAAACAGATATAATTATGCGTATATAAAACATAAGTCTAGGCAGCTATTTGATACAAACCTTTATAATGAGAGGTCATACAATATAAAATAATTAACACAAATTATTATCCATACAAATGACTATTATATAAAATTTTTGGACAACGATCACGTAAACAATTATCATTTTAATAATGCACATTAAACATAATTCACTGTTTGTTAACATCATGGAATTAAACCAACAACTTTTGCACAAAACCTCAAATAGATATAAGTCTGAAAAGATTTTCCTCACTAATGAAAATCTACTGTTTCTGAAATAGTAGGCGTCTGCCTACCATTGTCATTTAATATTGAAATTAGTCAAAACAATAATTTGTCATTATGTCGGATTTTGTTACCAATCAACTCAATTTACACACCATAACTTAATGAATGTGGAAATGCACGAAATTTCGATTCAGAACCACTCTTTAATAATATACTTCCATAGATATCGCTCCACTAAAGTTAAAGTTGCAATATCGATGGCTTAAGTTGCAGAAGAGCTAACTCCATCAAACAAAATTTTACAGATCAAAAAACATTGTATTTTTCTTATAATTAGTAGCACAAATGTGAATGTATTTTATTATTTTTATTTATAACAGTTGAAATGTGAGGTAAAAGTAGAAATTTTTTTATAGTTAAAAGATTTAGCTTGTTAACACATGAAAATATCAATACTTAATATCTGTACTTGAGCTAAAAAGCCACATATTTCAAATTGAAGACCTTTAATAAAATAGGGCCTAAATATAAAAAAGTATTAGTAAGAGAAAATGTTTTTCTTACTCATACTTAAGTGATTTTATTTTATTTAGGCCCTATTTTATTACAATTATCGTTTTACTGATTTTTAACGGCTGTTTTCTGTACTTTTCTGTACTTATTTTATTTTATAACAGTGTTAAAACAAAATAAGTTAAATACAGCAAATTGAGACTAAAAACCAGTAAAATGCGTCTCCTGAAAAACAATGATTTTGAAGATGTGGCTTTTTGGCTTTCAGGTACGGATATTATTATTTCTGAATTTACGTGTAAAATTAAATGATTAATAGAGTAAAACACACAAAAAAAAAACTATAGTACCAAGGATTAAATTATGTTGAAATCTTAACATAAATACGATAACAGCCAGTAAAATAACCAACAAAGTGTGCCCAAATTCATAAAAAAAATATGCAGAAATTCACAAGTGCTGTAAGATGACACTCCATACAAAATATTGGTGTTAGCTTATTTGCAGTTTTATTTTTAGTTCTAATAGAGATAACTTATTTTTGACGGTTTAATTTAACAATAATAACTTAGCCATTGGAATGAAACAAACACTAAACGTTTTTGGAATAAAACACTTTAGAAAAAAAAACTTTAGAATAAAACACTAGAAAAAAAACTGGAGTTAGCTCTTCTGCAACTTAAGTCATAAATGATAACTCTATGTATTGTATCGGGCCTAATTAAATATTTTTCGTTTGCTGATAACACAGTGAACACATCAAGATGACGTAATATCCAAAACATTAGGAACACACGGAAATATTGCATTGTCTTAACAAATTAATGTTTTTTTTCTATTCCACAGCAAATCCGCAAGTCTCCTCAACAGCTTGGGTTAACTTGTCGTAGAGGATTCTGTGTGTCGCATATGGGGGCATGTCAATCCTGTTGAAGCAAGTGTGAGCCTTCGGGAGGCTGTTAGGGGGCGCATCTGTGCAGTGGATGGTGAACAGCCGGGGGCCCGCAGCTCCCGTGGAGCCCTGCAGGGCCTTGAAACCCTGGAGGGGGACGCGGCTGGACCCGGTAACGAACTGGAGAAGACGCGCTCTCATCTCTACGGAGTAACTCTCTACAGCCTGGGAGAAAGTAAAAAAACACGTTAGTTCATGTCTGTTACTATACATAAGGAAATTTTATGTAATCGACATTATTTGTGATTGATTCTGAATATAATGATAGGATACATTTTTTTAATTTCTCAGCACCATAGAAACTTTATTCTAGCATTTTATTTGCTAGCTATTCAAACTGACGCATGTTAGCAGTGACTTTTTAAGACATTTTCTTAGATATTTGATAATTTGAATTGAAAATAAAATTAGAAAATGCAGTGAGATATACAAACCTGCCAGAACCATTGAACAACGGGTGTCTCGGGAGTGCAGTGCTTTAACCGAGTGTGATGCTTCCAGTCCGCCACGTCTATATGGAGGATATACCGCCAATAATCAGCTCAAGTTCTCGCTCATCAAACGGCCGGAGGTAATGGGGAGGAATCAGCTCCGAGAAACCTACAAAGTAGTAAACCATATCAGTCATATTATTATGCCATGGAATACATTAGGTTAAAAAACTATTCATTTTTACTCATCGACTTATTTTATCAGAAAAATAATACAATAAAAGTTTGCCATAAACAAGTTGAACCAATGGACTGAATAAGTATCGGGAAATCTAAATTAAGTTGGTTGCATTGTATGAAGTAGAACGCAGGATCCTTGGATAAAGAATCCGGAAAAAATCAGCCGAAGACAGAGGCGAGTGGAGATATTCCTTGAATATGGGCAGGGCCTTCATCGGGTTACAGCGCCAGAGATATTTTTAATATAAAAAGAAATCTATGCAATCTTATGATATTTGCGCATATTTCAATTTGTAAATTATATTTTCAATGTAGCCTAAGCGGCTTATGCTTGACAATGGGAATCAAATCGTGGAGGAGTGGGGTTTCTAATGGTGATGACGATAAACAAGTTAAATATCTGTAAAGTATGAATTTTGTAGCAATATGAACTGACCTTTCTGTAGTGCCAAAAAAACTGCTGCTCTATCCCTCTCATGAACCTGTAGGTGACGTACAGTCGGACATATTCCCTCTTGTTATCCTCTGTCACAGGAATATTTCCTCCATCTGGCTTCAGCTCGTGCACCTTTAGTTCCCCAAAACTGTTGAATTCCACTTGGAAAGTTGTGTCTATTACGCCTGCTATTTTATTTTCTCTGCAATAAAAGTCAAATGATTTATTATGTAGGTACTGATGTAATAACAGTCGTTAAACAAAATAGTAATCTAATTTTTAATTGTATGGAACCAATTAATTTAATACTTTGACAACTTCCATGGCCATGAAGTATTGAATCAATTTATTGTAGAATTTTCAAAATAGGATTTTATAAAATTATTCTTAAATAGAAAAACTTTGCCCGTATGTCACATGTTATTCATAGAGATTGTGTGTGCACTCTTCAGCCGTCCTATGACTTAAAGGCTGTTAAGTAAAGGGGACTTCATTTTTACTGCGATAAAAAAGGTGGATAATGTCATCTTTAGAAGCCACGAGGACTTAGAGTTTTGTCATACCTAGGCAACAGTTAAATAAATCTGAAAACTAAAAATATATAAGTTTTCACCACTGATATTTTTCACTTCTTTTGCTTTGCTCAACGGCCTTTTAGTCATAGAACAGTAGTCTTGGCTATGTTAGAAATGTGAGGACGATTGTCTTACAGCATCCACGTGAGACTCCTGTGGAGCTCGGGGTCCACGCCCTCGATGTCCCCCAGCGAGACGGGCTTGCCCAGCAGCTGGCGGTAGAAGGGGGTGGTGAAGCCCCCCTCCAGATGGTGGCCGTGGAAGGTGGCAATGCCCAGCACCCGCCCCGCAAAGTGGAAGTACGACAGGTGTTCCGGATTGACACCTGGAAGTGATTAGATTAGATTAATTCATTTTAATGTGAAAAATCACATAGAAATAAGTATTTCCTATTAACCCTGTCAGGATTCCAAGCCGCAACTTCATCCAGTCCTGGGATGTAGCGTCGAGGAAGAAGACGACTAATTCAGCATGTTTAAATCCTAGGAATAGTAATTACCCGAGTCCGGGTTGATCTGCAGCGTGTAATGGCTGCCGCTGCTGTACTGGAACAGGCCGTACTGGGGGTTCAGCATCTCCCGAGACAGTAGCAGCAGCCACTCGCGGGCCACGCCGCCGTAGTCCAGCCCCTCTTCCCCGCGGAACTTTACCATTAGCCGCTTCCTCAGCTCCTTGGCGCGCATTTTCATCACCAGGCGGTACGACTCCTCGAATATCTCTTCTCGGGAAAACCTGACGAGTGAACGTTAGCTAGTTAATACACAATCAACAGGTTGTTTATCAAATCCTTAAAAATAAAAACAAACATTTTTAACTTATTTGTTAACCAGTTTCGAAGTTACCACTCCGAGGATGTTACAATGGTTAGCATAAGCATATGGTACTTTTACTTAAATCTGGTCCCAAACCAATCAGAGCATTCTGTTTGAAGTATTGTCACAACAGTTGTTATAAGGACATAGTATTGTGTACCATTTCATCACGGCTATATACAGAGTGGGGAAAAGGGTATGCCCGAGTTTGATATGATATTTCAAGTGGTAAGCAAAGCTAAAGAGGGGTTAGGTGGAGTGAATTTTCAAAATGATATAATAAGGGTGACCTAAGAGTGTTTTAACTTACACAGATATTCATAGTTATATTTAAGGTAAGAAAAATTTATTCTACTCTCCTCGCCTCGACTCATTCCCTTGTTCACTTTTATTTTATATTGGCAGCACTATCATCACATGCATGAGTGAAAGGAAATTATTATAATTAGTTGGCGCCAAGCCTGGAGAGTACGTGCAGTGGCTGAGTTATGATTAGTGATTAATCGTGGAGCAGGTAAAATAAACCACCTCTAATTTGCAGTGTCCACTTTGCGGTTGCATTTGCAAGAGTTCCATCCTCAGCACCTTCATCTTGGCAGCGAGGTCTCTCCTATACTTGGGCAGGAGGTCGCTGCTGTCCTGGAGGTTGGGGGGCAGGTCCCCGTGGGGGGGTTTTCCGCGGCCACGCTCGGGGCCACCTCCCTTCTGCTTCACTGCTCCGGGGCGCCTGGCTGGCGGGCGCCGGGGTGGTGGATGGAGTGGTGCAGGTTGGAGTGGCGCAGGATGGAGTGGCGCAGGATGGGGTGGCGCAGGATGGAGTGGTGGACGTAGAAGCCGGCGAGGCCACCGTGGTGGTGGTGCTCGTCACGCTGGAGGTCGTGCCGGTTTGGGGCTTGGAGACTGCCGCTGGAGAGGAGCCGGTAGTCAGTCTGGTTTGCTTGGTTATGAGCGTGTTCAGTATTTGGGAGTTGAGTCGCGGATCAGTGAACTGTGTTGTGCGATTGTTGTGGTCCACAAAATACACCTAAAAAATAGGAAAATCATCAATAAAAATATTAGTATAAAAATTTATTAGAGGATAGAAGTATAAAAGCATAATTCATTCGTTCATTATACCATATCCGCTCCCTATGTGGAGCATATAGAATCCACAAACTGCCTCCAGGCCAAGCGATCGGCCGCCAGTTCCCGCGCATCCTCCCAAGTCAAGTCCACGTCCCGCAGCTCTGACGCAAACTGCCGACGAATTGTCAACAGTGGACGACCGGGACGCCGAGAACCTGATGCCTTGTAAAATAGGCAAGCATGGTTATGGCTCTCGAGATGCATACGTAGTATATGGCCTAGCCGAAACGCCTTCGCCGGATGACAGTAGATACGAAGGGTTGCTGTGTCCGTTGCCTCACCTCTGTGTTCCTTACAAAGTCAAACCACCGCACACCTAAAATTCTTCTAAGACACCTATTCTCAAAACTCTATAAAAGTATATGTATTTGTCTCGGTTTGTCATGTCTAGATGCAGATCGGACTGTTTGACTCAGTATATTACACACCCAGTTTACCCACATGTTTTCACCCGCGCTGTGCAAGCGGGTAACCTGCACAGCGGGGTTTTGAGTATAAGCCGGAGATTATAATTTAATCCCTCAATCTTGTAGCAAATTAGAATCCATTCGGTGTGTGGTACTCACCCTTCCCGACGGCGTCTGGCGCATTTCCCAGCCAGTGGGCAGCGGGCCCAGGGTGTCAGCGGCGAGCCCCGCGGGGCTGAAGTCCCGGGGGATGCGCGGGTCGTGCCACATGGACACCCCCGTCCGAGTGTGGTAAAAGTACACTTGCCCCTGCTGCGTCGTGCGCACCTCTAGAAATGCCAAATTCAAATATTTTGTGAGTTATTTTATAGTTGGAATAAAAACACTTATTTTACAAAAACATTTATTTTATCTCCTTTACTTGGTAACTTACAAGAATACAATTAGTTTATATACTGTTTACTGATTAAGTAAAACAAAGATTTTCAAATAAATAAAAAATATCAACACAAAATTAATCTACATACTACTTGCCAAGCACAAGATGTTTTTCTTCTTTAGCAAGTTACTACTACTCCCCTTATCTGCACCCAATGATGCATTGGTACACCAAGTGCAGTGAATCTTGATCATTTGTTACGTGAAGGCAAGACAGAACTTGCTAAAGAAGAAAAACATCTTGTTCTTGGCAAGTAGTATGTAGATTAATTTTGTGTTGATATTTTTTATTTATTTGAAAATACGCTTCACAGTCCAAGGTATATAAAATATTTTTGTGTGAAGATCACATTCAAATAAATATTTCATATTGACTCCCATCGGGAATCAAACCCGCAACCGCATGGTAGCCTACAGGTAGGTATCATACATATATGTAGAATTTAAAAAAAGAGCAAATATTCAACAAAGCCAACAATATCTAGATTTGTATAAAATAAACTTCAGGGTAGAGATATCAATATATCGACATTTGGATACAATTCAGTACGAGGTCAATATCAGCGTTGTATCAATGTAAATCCATAGAAATTTGGCAACATAAGGTCGATTAATGCTTATATCAACCTTGTGTGGATGCGTATCTACATACCAATATATTCAATAACTCGATTTTTGAAAAGGACTGGGAAGAATGGAAGCTACTGGTGTAGTTTATTCCCAGACAATCAGTGGACTAAGACACCCAGTATTGAGCAACACGAAGAAGAAATAAAATTCAAGAATTCAAAACTCGCTGAGTTCAGTTTTCCACATACCATATCCCTGAGGCAAGTCCTGCACCCCTGGGGTAGTGGGAGTCCCCCGCGAGCCAGTGGCCCCCCTGCGCCGATCTGGCCACGGCCCCCCGGCAGGCTGCGAGCGCCGCTGCTGGGCCTCAGAGCGCACCGGCGATGTCAGCAGCAATGACGGAGGGCGACTGTAAACAAACAAAACAAATCAATCATTTTTACACTGTCCATCTGAGAATGAGGCGATGATAAAAAATACTAATTTATGAAATCAAGAGAAAGATAGAAATAATAATAAATAGTACAGTTAATTTATGAAAGCTTTTCAATTTCGTTCAGTTATCGATAAAAATGTGTGTTGGTTTCATGTAGTTGACTGAAGAGGGAGTTAATAGTCATTGTTGCCATAGGCATTTGTTAATTTCTCACCTTTTATCTCTCTTCAAAAAAAAATTTTCTTTAAAATCATTACGATCCCACTGAGAACCAGATCTGAAACCTACGTGGAGAAGGCAACATCATTTCACCCTAAGACACAATTTTTAATATCCTTGATCACTCTTTAAATATATCTCTGATGCTGTCTAGAAGACGCAATAGACAAACAGGATTTATTTCAATATAAAGAATAAATACCTGGAAGGTTGTTCAGGGGCGATTTGGGTGTCAACAACCAAATTTTCTGCCCTTTGAAGACTGGGAAGGGAAACCGGTCCACTGCTGACTTTTTTCACTTTCCACACATCGTCTGGTGGAACTCTGTCGGCCAGAGTGGGTACAGTGTTTCCTGCAGGAGTAGTAGCGGGCTGGCCGTTTTGGATGATCAGCGAATTCCTCGGAGATTTAGTGGTGTTGGCCACTTTAGGAACAGCACTCATTATTTCCGTATGCAGAGAACCTTTAGGACTAGTGGGACTAATAGTTGTGGAGCTGCAGGCGCTGGACGTCTGTATGACGGCATCCTCAGCTATCTGGCCGTTTGAGAATCTGTTGTTTGTTTCTTTAACAGTCTTATCCGGGTTCTTGTCTGTGGCGCATTTCTTCTCCAGATAGTTTTGAATAGAATTTAGTTTGTGAATGCTCTGGCTGACGGGCGGGTTGACTGCTCCGTTGGCGGCCACTTCCGATGGGAGAGAGATGTTGAGGTCGGCGGGTTCACTGGTGGGGGAGGCGAGGGAGAGTGCGGTGTCGGAGGAGGCGTTGGCATTACTGTGGCTCCTCCTGTGGAGAGACGGGGGCGCAGGGCTGGCGGGAGTGGGGGAGGAGGGTGCGGGGGCGGGGGGCCCCTGGGAGCTGCTCCGGGCGTGGTGCGGTGTAGCGGTAGTTGTCTCAGTTTCTTCGGCGGGTCGGGTTGGACGGTTCCACTGGGTAGTACGCGTCACGTGGTTTACAAAATATGTCCTGAAATTAAACTTTAAATTTAAAAGTGCTGTTATTTATTGGTACGTGGAATGAGTCACATTATTTTGTGATACACAACTCATTATTTTGATAATAATCAATTGATCTACCAATAATCAGCTATGGTAAAAGTAATTGACTTATGACTCATAAGTTATGAGTGGATGAAGGCATTATGGAGCATCTTATTCCGCATGGGTGAAGGGTTTGTGTTTTGCTCTATCATTTGTGATCATGCCCAATATAAAGAGTCGTAGAAACCTGAATTAAAGAGTTTAAAATTTTAAACCCAGATTTCTCAGCTTATTTTTGCTACGCCTTTATTTACTCATGTCATAATTTATACATAATTTAAATTTTCTAACTAATAATTTGATTGAAAGCCCACCTCCCGTTAGCGGTGGTCCCTCTCCTCCCAGCCGGCGGGCAGGCTGGGCGGGTGCAGGTCTCCCGCGGGGCCCACCACGGCCAGCGGAGAGCGGCAGGAGCCCCCGTCGCGGGACAGCAGCGACACGATGATCTGCCCCCGCACCGCCTCTGTGTCGCCCGCGCTCGACTTGCACAACTCCAGGCATTGGTCTGGAAACAGGTAAACCCCATACTTAGATTATCACCATTTCAAATCCACTCCCTATGTGGAGCTTATGAATCCCACAAACTGCCAAGAGATTGGGTGCCAGTTCCCGTGCATGCTTTCAAGTCATGTTTTTGTCCCGTAAGTAAACTGCGGACGGATTGTTAACCGTGGTAATTCAGAACGCAGAGAACTTGATGTCTTGTAAAATAGACAAACACACACTTAAAAAGTTGTTCAACATTAGAATTCCGTTTTTGATATTTTATTTTTTGTTTTAAAAATACTCTTTTCTAAGTGACATTTTTATTTTTGTGAATTATCTGAATTTAGCATAAATTAAAATTTTATATTTTAGTGGAATGAGAAATATTAAATGCCATAGGAGAACTGGAACTGCCACTATGTTAAGGGTAATTAATGTGTTTACTGTAAAACAAAGGATAGGTACTGTTAAATATTTATTTATTTATTTATATTTATTAATGGAAAAGTCCCATTTTAAAACATCAAAATAAGAATATAACAAAACATTATAAAATCAGTAAATGTGGACACACTCAAGACAGAATCGACCCGATCCGAGTAGACCCTACTTCAGTGAATGTTTATTTTATTTGATTTATTTATAAAATACTCATTTTAATTTTTAAATAAAGAATAAAATGCTCCCGGAATATTTATATGAAAATATAGGATACTCCCAACTCCATCATATCTATGGGACTAGGATTCGAAAAAATTTTAGACCTCCAAAATTTAGATTAACAGGAATGCAAGGCAATTTTTTACACATAGTTTTAAAAGACTACGAACAACTATCAGAAAGAAATTAAGAATTTAAATTTTATTTTTAAAAATGTGTAAAAAAATAAATATTTAAGTTTTTTTTTACATTTTTTAAAAATTTATTTATTAGGTGTAACACAATCATCTTAAATCTAAGTGAGTGTAGGTAGTGTAAAATTTTAAGTACTTTGTTATATAAAATGTTTAAGACTTTTTTTTAAATGTTTTATACGAGCTGTATGAATTTTTTATTATGGCTAAATAAAATCTACAATAAAAAATATTTTTAAAATAACCCAAAATGACTAAATCTATGCATTTTTATAACAAGTCCATGATTGATATTATACGCAACAATACAAGGATGCCTCTGACTGATACAAGAACATAATTTTGGGTCTACACTGTAAACAGTAAGAGTAACCAAACACAGTGAAATGAATAGTCATGCGTACGTATTGGGTGTGATGACATCAGAGCAAGTGCAGGAAGTAGGCACAGTTCCAACTAGTCAGGAAGTAACAGTGATAAAGTAACCAACCGGGTATGGCCCAGATAATAACTTACATCCTGTGTCTTTCAGCCGCTGGACTGTGGTAGCCTGTATCCTGACGCAGCCCAGGAACCCGGAGCCTTGTCGCTTGTGGATTTTTCTGTGATTCCATATGCTGAAAACGATTTTATTTAAACATAACATTTGAAACATTTTAAAATTTAAATTACGATGACACTAGAAGTTGCCTTGTCTCAAACCACTTTAATAATGGAATATATTTATTTATATATCATTATTATTGACATCTCAACAGAGACAGAGAAGCTCTGGAAAAGTATATGATTGGATTTTTCATCAGCTTGACGCATTACAACACTCCCTATTCCGCCTATCAACTGATAACACGAAATTTGGAAGATATACTTAATTATTTTATCGTGAATTTCATTTGCTTCCAATTAATATGAATTCTATCTATCTACCGCCTATTAAGAAAGTTGCTAAGCATTTTGAGCTGAAATTCTTTATGCTATAATCTGAGATAACAATAATGGTTGATACAAGCCCTGTCTATATTTGTCTAAAAGTATTTCGACGCCTCCTACGTATAATATCGTAACCGATTTCGTCTGTATTTAACTATATCTTTAATTCTACCAAAAACAAAAAAATTATTTTGCCAATAATAAGGGCTTTTTTGGGGCGTATTTTGTCGTATCTACAAACCAACCAACGCATACGAACGAAAATATTTTCAAATGCTCCTCCTGTAAAATCGCATTTTGTGGGTTACGATATTATACGTAGGAGGCGTCGATTTGTACTCATCCAAAATGTAGTATTTATTTGTTTAAAAAAATTATTTTATGTAAAAAAATTTACAGCGAACCAAAAAGTAATTCAATAAACTTGAACTTAAACACAATGATACTACTACTACTACTATTTTCCCTTATCCGCACCCAATGGTACATAGGGCACTGCATTGGTACACCAAGTGCAGTGTATCTTGATCATTTTATTACATGAAGGCATTGAAGGTAAGATGAACACAATGATACTTGCTTAAAACATACAAAAAAGTAAAGGTAATTTTTACAGTAGTTGTTGGTAAATTAACTTGAATTGTATTTTGATAATATGTGCAATACATTTGTGAAGAACTGTTAACCAAAACAGTAAAGTATTATTGAAAACATTTACAAAACAATTAATTGTTTTTAATTAACACTATTGTAGCTATAAATATATTTACTAAAAACCAAAATATTGCTGTAAACAGAAGTATATACTAAAAACAGCGTTTGTGAAACACAGGCGACTACATAAATCGTTATTTAACAAATAAAACATGAGCCAGGAATTTAAATTCAACTATGTATTCCCAGTTTTACTTCGATAATATATTTTGTACTAATGCAAATTTGGGCTACTACACTGCCGAAATACAGACAGGACAGTGCGATGAGATGAATTTAATGCAAAAAGTTATCGATTTTGGTGATAAATCAATTAACCCTAACTTGGTAAGTAACACACTTGCAATGGATGACATCAGCATACAAATGAACTAAGAACTATTAATATTCGGCCCATTCTCAAATATAAACAAAGCCATCATCACTGTACTGACCTTATAGTAACTCCGTCGCCTTTGCCCAAAAACAAATCATAATAGGTGTTCCATTTTGGATCTATAGATGCTTTGACTGTATCGGTAGAATGCACTTGACCACTTCCATCTACCGAGATCTTAGCAAAGGGATCTGGTAAACCTGTAAAATAGACCAAATCGTAAATAAAGACATGTTGTTCAAAAAGCGGACGATTTGTCAATTACTTGTGTCAAAAGTTTTCACTAGCAGCTAATGATATTGACGTGTAAAAATACTCACGAAATAAATCTTTTCGTACTAAATTCCGAGCGCATAATACTGAAATAGAATAACAAATCATTATTAACAGCAATAATAAGCATAAAACTAAAATCTATTATAAATAAATGTGAAGGCCATATTGGTTCAGCATGAGGAACACCAAAAATTGCACTAAACTAAAGTAATTAAAAAAATACCAGTTCAAGATGATATTGAGCATACTTACTAGTAAGTCTAATTTTTTGCGCCCCGTATTTACGGGTTGATGGAGTATTTGACATTTTTAAATCAGTCTTTAAATTGTTTTTTAAACTACTATGTCATTTGCGCCACCGCTGACCGCTATCGCCATCTTGTAAATTACAAGTTTTTTTTTACAAACTTACAAAAACATCACCAACATCACCCACTCACAACAGTCTGACCATAGACAAATCTGAAACAGAGTCAGAAATTTGACATTCCAGAATTCTCAAATAGCTGGCAATACCAAGAGCAGTGATGCAATTCTACGTCATAAAAATAGACAATAAATACATAGGTGCCTACCTGCCGAAAAGTTATCGGGGAGAGAAAGTATTGTTTGCCATACATTTATATTAAAACGAAATCAACCATATTATAGCTTAGAAAAAAATAGTATTAGTTCTATGATTACAAGTAAGCATTTGAGGCAAAATTTTGTATAAAGCGATAATCATATCCACCTCAAACTTAAGCATTCCGGTTCACTGAAATGAATTTATTGATTCAACACCTCTCACCCTCTCAGTTTATGGTTCAGGTACAATACAAACTTGTTTGTTAAAAGTTCTAAATTTATATTTATCGAGTCGAGACCAGTGGACACACGGATACCTTACCTAGTTTCCGACACCCTTTTTCTTTTTATTTTTGTGATTAATTTTTCTTTTGATTTAGATAATTTTAACAGCAAAATAGCATTTAAATGTACATAATTTTGAATACATTATAATATTTAAATGGGTGGTTGAGGAAATGACATCGGTGTCGTCTAGCATAGTAAGTGGTAGCCAATGATATTAATGTATACACGAATATAATACCCGGGGGTACCGTTATCTGGTGCGCAGCAATATTTCACTAAACAGGTGGAATCGAAATACACGATGAAATGAAAAAATGCAAGTTTATAGGTGGTAACCTTGCGTGTTAAAATGTTGAACTATTTTTTCACCCTAAACGTATCAGCTTTTTTGCTTGGGATGTTTTCACCCCTGCACTGCGATCACCAACGTAAATATTTTATTTTTTAATTTTTTTTTTATTTATAGGAAAAACAACAGTATCGATACATGAAAACGTAGAATACAAAAAAAGCATGATTACCAATTATAGTTTTTCACATTTATACATTTCAAAGTAAGATGGAAAAAATAAATATAAGACAAGAGATATGAGGGAAGGATGGGATCAGGCCCCGTCAACTCACCGCCATCTTTATTTCTGTCGCCATATTGGAAATAGGAGCCATTATTACTCACACACATTATTTGTATGTGTAGAAAGCTTATATATATTTATTTGGTCACTGTGTTAGTGAAAACTAGTGTAAGTAGAGTGAAAAAGAAAATGAAATACAGTAGTATGAGAAGGATAACACATTAAAAGGTTGTCGTACTATATTATCTGTGGCTTGCATAAACTTCATGTGTAATTGTGTATTATCTTCAAACAATTTTGCGACATTGTAAAACATTCGGTTAATTAAGCTTCTTTTCAATGGACAAAATCAGAGTTTGGTGTTGTGTGTTGTGTTTCCGGATGCAATAATTATAAATCGTCACCGAGGCATTATTTTCCTGCTCGATTAAAAAAGAGTGCATTTTTCGCGAATGGATTTGGCTGGCGGATTGGAAGATTCCAAAGAAAGTGATTTTGCAAAACGCCTTTTACAATTACGGATTATCGGAAATATTTAATGTAAGTTTGTCAGTGTTTTATTTAGAGAAAATGTGCTACTCTCCAGATGATTTTGTTATACTATATAATGTATTCAAATCAGATTAAAATATATTTTTTATATATATTTTATATAATCAGATTAAAATATAAGTAAAAACAATTTTTTATCATTCTCCAGACAATAGTTTCATTTTTAAACCTCAATGAAAAATGTAAAAAATGAAACAACGTGAGAAAATGGCGATATTTATGCTTAATTACACCCGTACTGCTTAAATATAATTGAAATATTTGCACCGAAATATTTAAAAGCTATTTTTCAGGTTATTTCAATTTTGACATTTTCTATTCCCAACTTTCCTATTTTTAATTTTTAATTTCTTGTTCAACCAAAACAATGTCTAAATCAATGTGCGTTTTTGAAATGACTGCTCAAATATTCATAACTATTATATGATTTGTTTATATCACGCACAACATACATTTTATTTGTAAACTCTTGTGATCATTTCTAACTGTTAACCAGCTATCACGGAGCATTTTGATTTTGACATTAATTTGTTGGAGGAAAGTAGAAGGGGCGGAAGGAGAGGATAGGGGGAGGGGGATTCATAGACAATATTGCGTTCATACTTAATTAATTTATGGCTAATTAATTTCCTGATATTTGAGTAAGAACCGATTCATTTTTTTTCTTCTATAAAAATATTGTCTTGTCTGTGAAATCTCACACAATCGACGGATAATCATTTCCTATGGGGAAGAATCAGAGTTGTTCATCTATAAGTATATAATCTGTGGATGGGATGATAGGGATAGGTCAGGGCTTCCAAGCCAGGAACAAACTTTTTGGTACAGTTAGTATTAGTCACACACAGTAGATGGCAGTACAGTACATATCACGTGGTACCCCCAGTCTACTCTATGCTTTTTTGTTTATGGTCTAATCAAAGGAATCCCGTATTTAGTGTATTCTATGTTGTGCGTATTACGCGTTTGAAATTTTCATCCGACTGCAAAAACAAAGGTAGAAATGTATACAATTGTTTGGATACATTACTGATTTTACTTTTTCCTATCTTTATTGAGTCTTGTGGTATTGATTTCGTGATCGATTGACGGGCTGGCAGTTATTAAAACGTTCGGTGCTCAAAGTGGTTGCTATTTCTCTCAAAGTGGTCAATAAAGACTATCCATTTGCGATAACAATGACAAAATAACAATTCTGTTAATATTTGCTACGATATAATAAGTGGGGGGTTGTTCAGTTTTTGGATTTCAGTGAAGTTAAACGCAATTTTCGTGTGTAGTATGTATAGGTTAGTTTGTGACATTTACAAAGATCCATCATTTGTGTATCCATATTTATTTTTAAATGACATTAGACTTAAAATATTTTATATACAATCAATTCATTAGAGCATGACAATTGTTATTTACAAATATTTTATATTGCAGACATCTATTTTGTTTTTTTTACAATACAAATAAAGTACAGTACAATTTTACTATTCTTTCAATCAATAAATTTGCCTTAATCCTTTCTCTCATGTAAAATGTTTCATACAGTGGTTGAAAGATAAGATACAACTTGTATCTTATTTTACGACCATTTTATGAAAATATTTTACATGAGACAACTACGATATATAAAAGAATTTTTTAAATAATTATTTGATGGTGCTAAATTATAAAAAAAGATGACATTGTCTAGTCGTCTAGTGAGTCTAATTGGACAATGAAGAGGTATGCTCTAGTATACAGTGATGTAGCTATATCGAAAATTTTACGCTTATACTACTGATTACCTACCGTTATATTCAATGTAATATAATTGGTGGTAGCACGTATGCTAAAGCTTTTTAAGGTGATTTTTACCAAAAACATTAACATCATTCCTTATCCGCTCCCTATGCACAGCATATGGATTATGATGGCAAATTTTTATTAACATAATACATATTAAAATGTTAGACCACAAAGTTAATACTCATGAATATTAATAATATCTATTTTTCTTGTTGAAATTTTGTTTTGACCTTTTAAGATAATATTTATATTAACCGAGTAGCAAACACAAATCGCCTCTGCTCTGACTCAACCTCGTATCTGCAAAAACAGCTTTTTACAGGAGACAAATTGAACATTTTTCCCCTTCCAAACTATTGTCAATGGTTTAAATAAAGTTGAAATGGAGGACAAAAAATGTTTAATTTGTCTCCTGTAAAAGCTGTTTTTGCAGATACGAGGTTGAGTCAGAGCAGAGGCAAAATGGATTCTATAGTAAGTTATTGCTTTACGCGGTCAATAAAAAACATCACAAAATCTTTAACTCGCATGAAATTTTCAATTTACTTTCTTCACCGGCAAACCAATATAGCAATAAAAATAAATGAAGGAAATATAATCAGACCTACAGCCCAAGGTATAACATGAAGTTTAATATTGTATATGTGAAAATCACATTAACCCCTTATCGAACCCGCAACCTCGTGCGTGGCAGCTCAAGGCACTAACCACAAGACGGTCTCCAACAGTAGTTTAAAATTCAGCAATTCAATCAAAAATGAAATGCTCAAAATGAAAAATTACTATTGTTGGGAATATAATATATTATACTATACTAGATATCTAAAATTTTTATAGGACAGAACAATTAAATAAAACAATGAAATACAATAGTCTATTTTTTTATTGACATCAATTTATGAAGATATTATAATATATTGTAATATTTAAAAAACACATGGAACGAATACTCCATTACAAGTATATTTCACAAACACACCAAATAATAAACAAACCCGAGAGTGTGCTCAGAAGCTATATATGTCTAACAATTACCTATAGAAAGAACTTGCATCCATACTGTTAGTAAAATTAAAACTGAAAAAATGAAAGAAATGCTCCGCCTTTACGCTATATTAACCTAAATGGTACAATCCCCAACACCCCTGTTGTGTGCACGCGTAGCCTTCTATACTGTGGCTTTTCTTCTCTAGGGGGCCGAGAGACTGTTACTTTAAAAATAATATAAAAAATATTCATACAAGAATTTCAGTTCCGTTTTAAGAAATAAGTTCGGCACTACACATTTACTTTCTTGATGAAGCCATCGGAATTACACGACCAACAGTGTTGCGTAAACAATAATTTAAGGAATTATGAACTATCCGCCGTTTGCTTAAGCACGCTCTCCGCGGATTCGTCTGGCGAGCTGAATGTCTTTAGGCATGATGGTCACACGCTTGGCGTGGATGGCGCACAAGTTGGTGTCCTCAAACAGTCCCACCAAGTAAGCCTCGCTGGCCTCCTGCAAAAACAAGACATTCCCATTACACTATCGATTGTCAAACAAAGCATTCCATGTCATCCTATTGTTTAAAGAACTGATAATTAAGTACGCACGCAATAAATTTGCAATGGTTGCAATATGCATTTATTGAAGGACAGGATTGGAATACTTGTAAAAACATTTACACATCTCATTTAAACATTTGAAATTATGAAAAAAATTAAGTAATGATAATGTACCTGGAGGGCACCGATGGCGGCCGACTGGAAACGAAGGTCGGTCTTGAAATCTTGGGCGATTTCTCTCACGAGACGCTGGAATGGCAGTTTGCGGATGAGCAACTCGGTGGACTTCTGGTAACGCCTGATCTCACGAAGGGCGACGGTTCCGGGACGGTAACGATGGGGCTTCTTCACTCCTCCGGTGCTGGGGGCCGACTTCCTCGCTGCCTTTGTAGCGAGCTGTTTACGGGGAGCTTTCCCGCCAGTGGATTTACGAGCTGTCTGCTTTGTACGGGCCATTCTGGATCAGTACTAGGGGAAAATAACGCAATTAGCGAAAGAACGCAAAGAGACAACGGTATAACACGCCGTTTACTTTCCTATCTCAATTATGACGAAATCACGAAAACAATGCGAGACTGATTCATCTTTCCCAAACATTCGAAAATTGACGCTAATCGGCAACGCTGCGATAAATATTTTGCGTAAAACTTGTAAAAATCGTTAAAGCTACAATAATAACAAAAAGCATGCGATAATAACATGAATTTACCTTCAAGATTTTTCAAACAAATACAGAAAGGCAGCGGAACACAACGATCATATGCTCAAGATGGCGCCGGATGGAGGGGAAAAGGAATATGGACGCTACTTTCAACGTATCTGATTGGTGTATCGTCACAGCTAGGAGAGACTGTCATTGGTCGAAGTTAAACGCAATTCTGATTGGTTAACTTAAGAAGCTCCGTCATTGGTCAACGATCAAATTAGACCATAATGTTTCACCTAAAGATAAAAAGACAATAATTTTGTTACATATCCCGCCAAAAATGTTACACAAATATTATTATTTTTACGATGAATAAAATTCAACAATTTATTAAATATTAGCAAAATGTAGGTAACTGCTAACAAAAAAAGCAGCGTAATTAAATTTCGGTAAAACAGGAAAAAGTTTTAGTAGGTATATTCGATCATCTTAAATCCTTTTCCTATGTAGCGCATACATAATATATATATTATAATGGATTTCATACGACTGCCAGCTCCAGTGCGTCTTCCCAAATTCCAAGATCCACGACTCGTAGTTTCGAAGTTACCTGCTGACGATTGTCGTAATTATAAATTTACTATCTAACTAACCATCACGCAAATTCTCCGTAGGGGTTGGCAGAGAGGATAAAACGCCATAACACTCTGTCCTGACACACTTCCTTCGTTTCACCTAGATTCATACATTTCATGCACACACGCCGATTATTCCGACTTTTCACATGTCCACTTTCAAGTACTTGATCATGCCATAAATGAATATACTATATTGACATCAATTTTTAACTTAAAAAATGTGTTTATGGACTTCTAAACGCAATAAAAAATATGTAAAAATTATAGTGGGTAGTATTATTAAATTGGATATTGTAGGTATAAAAAAAAGAGAAAATTTATAATCCTATTTATGTAAGGGACCAGAAAAAATATTATGAATATTCTTGGCACTACAGAAAAAAAAACCTAGATAAATGTACAATAACTTAAATAAATTATTTATATTTATTTTATAAATTATTTATCCTTTTTATTTCATACATTACTAATTCGAAAAAAAAAAACTAAACTGTAAATCGAGATAAAAAAATGAAAGTAAAATTTAATGGTTTCATTTCGTAACAATATCCTTTATCAGTGTTTTAGGTTTTTGCTAACAGCAGCATTTACTAAAAGGTGATTCAAGCAAGTACCTGTCCTATGATTTCTACATATGAGGTCATTAGAAGCATAGTCCCCAACCTCCACCTGCTACTAAAGCTGACAATAGGCTAAAACTGATATGCGTAGAAATTCATGGTATGAGATTACATATGGGATAACAGACAACTCTAATCGGTTTTGGGCGATTACGAGCCTTGTTGTAAATCCATGATCCCGACAAATCAGCAAAAATAATATTTTTGTTTTATTGTCTCTATTCAATTTACTGAATATTTTCAGGTAGCAGAGATTTTTATTTATTTTTAATTTTTTGAAATGAAAACAATTAAAACTGTCCAATGTGCCTGGCGTAAAACATTGAATTGGTGATTTGTTTACGCTCTCTTAAAAAATTGCTAAATGCAGATTCGATACCCGATAGTATACATAGAGGGACTAGGGACCTTCAAACTAAAAACAAAAAAGGTATACTCACATTATTGAGCTCCACACAATGATATTAATTTAAACATAACATGTCTCTGGCTCCACATCATAACTTCCAAATCTCATGAAGTAAAAGAGAGTTGGTAATTTGAATAATGAATAAATAACCAAATTAAGGAGAAGACTACAATTGTAAGAATCTTCACTTTCTTGAATTGAGCCACCTGTTCCCTAAATCGTCTCATCTATTTTGCATTGTTTTGAGATAATATTATTCACCTCTACGGTGGTTTGGTACAGGACGATGTTTTTCAGTGTTATACTGACTGTAAAATACTAGTTAATATATTTTTTTGTTGAAGACAGAAGTCCGTAAATAAGCTAGAACATTGCCTTACAATTGACATCTCAACAGAGACGAGAAGTTTGGAAGGGAATATGGATGTCTAAGCGTTTACAGGACTTATGACCTGTCATTGGCTGGGTTAACTGGCCACTATTACGTATTACAATATTCCCCATTTCGCCTAGTATTTTTTTTAAATAAAAAAAAAAAAAAAAAGAAATCTATGCAATCTTATATTTGCACATACTTCAATTGGTACATACTATTTTCAATAAAGCCTAAGCGGCTTGTGCTTGAAAATAGGAATCGAGACGTGTCAAAGTGGGGATTCGAACCAACGATCTCTGGACTCGGAGACCGCGACGCTACCCACTGGGCCACCACCCGTTCTTAATATTCATATATGCCAATTTTATCAGAACTTGTGTATACATGAAGTAACAAAATTCGTAGTACAACCTGAAAACTGGTGAATCTACATCATATTTGGACTCAAATGTGTAAGATGATTTTTGAATCTGAGCTTTAAAATTATTTTTTTAAAGTACAATAGAAAGTAAAAATTGTACGACAATTCAAAAACTTTGCCTATAATTCAGTAAATTTTTCTTGAAAATTGGACATTATAAAACTTTCATCATCATACCATATCCGCTCCCTATGTGGAGCATATGGATTCCACAAACTGCCTCCAGGCCAAGCGATCGGCCGCCAGCTCCTGTGCATCCTCCCAAATCAAGTCCACGTCCCGTAGCTCTGACGCAAACTGCCGGCGCATTGTCAACAGAGGACGTCCAGGACGCCGAGAACCTGATGCCTTGTAAAATAGGCAAGCATGGTTAAGGCTCTCGGGAGACTTAACAAAAGATTCAGAGAACAACTGGGTATTAAGTTTGTTTCGAAACATCACCTCACTCTCACAGTTCTAATTTTGTATACAGAATTGCACCACTGAAAATGGGGGTATTTTTTATGTAAAAAGGAAAGAAAATAACAAAATGGTAATTAATTTGAAAATTGAAAATTTATTAAAACCTACCTACCTAATAATTTTTATGAATTCATATTACAATGTTGCCACTGTTATTCAGATTATTTGCATCGTTTAATATCATAGTAAAATAGTGTTATCTATTTAGTAAAATAACCACATGATTTTATAAGTGCAAAAAATAAATAATGCAATCTAATCCATAGAATGGATTGCGAACTTTAAAAGAGAAGTTCACTTTAATATAAAAAGATGATTTCCTGATTTAAAGAGCCACGACACTTAGGCCAACTACTTTATAATTAGAATCTAAACTCTATATTTTAACGACAATAATTATTAGAAAATTTGTTGGTTCTACCTATCTAACTAAATATTCTGCTTAGTTGTAATATATCTTGAAATGATTATGCATTATGATTCCAAATTAGCCTGATTCAAATTTATATCTGCAGATAGCTTCTAGAATATTTTGAAAATGATTGATAACCGACCAACAATGGAACATAAATGTCAAGTTGGCTTATTACAGGAAACCCATCAGATTAGCCCTAATTCTATAAATGCATCTATGACAACATAATTACAAGGAAATATCTTTAGTTATGATGTACAGTGAGTATATAAAAATACAAATATAGCTGTGATAAATGTTTTGCGCTAGATACAGTTATATCTAGATGTAATACATTTTGTTCAGTCTTCAGATATACTAGTATAGCAATTCCCAACAGGAAGCTTGCTTGTTATTATTCACGTTTAGTATTGTACTTTTACTTTCACAAAACCTGTAGTCGTTATTGCCGTGAAAATATTAAAATACTTCAAAAGGAGTAAGAGTGTCATCCGGATAAACATTTAACTGTTGGGAATAGCTGCACTAGTACACATAATAGAGAATGAAATATGACAAAGTATACCTACAAAATTTTCAAGAGTTTAAAATAGAATATTTGTCAGTGACCTTACAACATCAACACCACACTACCACGTATTAATATTTAGAATTACATCAATGTGGATGATACAAAAATACTTCTTATGTGATAAAGCCACTCCTTAAGACCTCTGCTCGAACCTTTATTCTTTAAATGCTATATACGTAAATTTGTATATTAGTTATAAATGTTAAAAAAACTGAAAATATAAATAGTTTAACAGTAAATAGAGTTGTTGCGAATGCTTAAGCAATCTAATGGGTACGGAGATCCAACAATGATACAATATATATTTATGGTTCCTAAGGTCAATTAGAAAATATTCAATTGAAAAAACTACTTACATCTATGTTTGTAGAAGACTTATACATATTACTGAATAATTATTTAACATTAACTCTTCTTGTAAAACTTGGAAAAGACATTATTAAGTTCTTGTTTGTAGAACAATCTTATTGTTTCAACACAAAATAAGTACGATGAATGAATTAAAAACATAAATCAACATATTGACAAAAGCAATAACTGGGAAAATGAAAAGATCATCATTAAAACAATATAATCACATTCACAATAACAGATCATCTGCCTTTAAAAGCGTTGAAATTATTTAAAATGCAACATTTTGAAGTGCATTAAGATATAATGTTTCACGGGATTGTTTGGTATCTCTTTAACTCTAGATAAACTGTTAATACGTGGAAGAAATTACACTACAAAACAGCTGGAATGAAGCACTTCTGATTATAATAGACGACACTGTTAGAATATGCAGTAAGATTTCACCCAAGGGTGAAACATTTGGTCCATGCATCGGCAATATGTCGTAAGGCACTACTTATGTGAAAATGCTTTCGATTATTTTTACATTGGGTTGGTATTAACACATCATCTTGCAAACTTTCATAACCAAGGAAAAAACATGATTTATATTTTCCGATTTACATTATTTATGTCTCATCCCACACGGATTAAAATCGCTTGATAACAATATAGCTTAAGCCACAAATTATGATTTAATTCACTAAGTGAGATAATTATGAATTTTCACAAAAAACATTTGGAGTAATGTTGTTTTTTCAGTCTCCTGTAAAATTATGAAGTTGTAGCTTACGACATATCGCCGTTGCATGATTTATATTGTGTTTCTAAATGCAGTTATGGTGGTAAGTCTTTAGTTAATCTAAGTTTGTATTGAGAAACCAAACTCTTACAAAAAAATATTCTTAAATCGAATCCAAATATAGTCGGCTAAGGAAGAAAATATGTTGGTAATGTAAAGTTAGTACATACTTGTATAATATTTCCTCATGTATCTGTATTCATAACACATAATTTCAATAAACATACCTATTTCAAGTAATCAATAAATAATCTAAATCGCTTCATGTTTCTTCTGTAAATATTTTAAATCTGGAGATGCGCAATTTTCTTCCTTAGCTAATAATATCTAAGGTATTGTACAACTTTCCATAGAAATATATTATTTTTTTCAGTAAATGCACTCATGACTTATATAAATTAAAATAAATACTTGTTCATATTGTGAAATAAGACATTTCCAACAATTGCTGAAAAATTAATAAAATTTCCAAATGAAAGTTTTGACAACATGATTACATTAATTCGAGCCAATTTCTTTTCCAATGAGGGATATAGTTCAAGGGATAATAATATTCAATGTATAATGTTTATTTGGTTACGTTAAATATAAATATTTTCTAAATGAGTAAAGATTTTCGATTGACCTATAAAAATGGAACATCCGGAGTTTGCCTTAATGTAATGTAATAAGTCGCAATTCTTGAGAATGCAGATCCCTTCAAACAATATTATTGATGTTAAGGTTTCTAGAGGTTAATTCTTAAATTTTAAAAATATGTTATCAGCTAAGATTTTGGTTTGTAACTTCAAAATAAAGAAAGGATATTACAATTCTATAGATACAATAATTATTGGTCCTTAAACGACTATATTTGTTCCATATTAAAATATGTATCAAAATATACTCATTTCACATTTCATAAATGAATAAATAATAAGAAACTATAAAACTTCATAGATTTATATAATATATTACAAAAGATATATTATCAAGAAAGATTCCATCTCAAACAAATTAATTTGATATATGATTTTATCCAAAAGCTTGTATTTAATGACAAGTAGCGGATTATTTTATATTTTGTGAAATTTGTTTTTCCTAAGTTTAACAAGTAGAAAATAATTCAATAGATTCACTCCCATTTTGAGGCAATATGATAAAAGCTTGGAATTATTATTAGAGTATATATTATTATAATGAAAAAAAAAACAATTCCCCAATCGTCGAGGTTAAATTTATTCCCATAATTGATTTCTTTGGGACGTAAATTTAGTTTTTTAAAGAGATTATTGCTACAATTATAGATCAATACAGTCAACTTCAAATAGTGACAAAAGGTATAGCAAAATTATGTGGGAAACCAACACAAAATGTCAATATTTTAAGGGGTAAAGTAAAAGCCTAGGGGTGTCCTTGACTGTTTTGCAAGTTACATAGCTTGTTTATCTGCTAACATTTGTTATATTGGCACTGAACGTGCACAGTGCACATTCCTTGACCCCCCCTATAAAGAAAACTTTTACACAACCCCGTTTGTCAAACGTGACGTTTCAAAGTAAATTGACACGTCATTATATCTAATAACATCATTTTGAAGACCAGACAAAAACACCGAAATTCACGTGCACAACATCGAGGAAATATTTTTCAATGCAGACAAAATTCTATTATAATCACAAAAAACAATGTCCACGTCTAAATTTCTGGGTTTGTAAAGGATGAGGAACTAAATCA
>JAGVSP010004291.1:0-30288 GCA_022494985.1 Micrasema minimum
TAAAATTATACAAAGTGGTTTGTTGTTGTATTTTTGGTGTGGGGTGTGGGTAGTGTTGGGAAATCTGAATAAAACGCAAAGAACAAAGTAAAGAGAAAGAGGAAACACATGGAAAAACGAGTGGTTTCTGCTTTTAAAAAAAAAAAAACTTTTGTTCCATTTTTTGTTGAATTACACTATACCCCATTTCATATTGATAGCCTTGACATTATTTATATTTATTCCCTTTAGTTGCCCCTAAATTCCTTACTACAAAATCTATATTCAACAGAATAAATGATCGCTATTTTTTGTTGTTAAATTTTTGGGGTTTTTGACTATAAAGTAGAAATAAAAAATTTCCGGTTTCATTTTTAGTTTAAAACCAGACCAGACCATTTGGTGGGATTTGAAATCACATTAAAATTTATTTTCCCAAACGAATGACCGGAAATATTGACAAAATTTATTGGCTACATATTTAAAAATCGTGAGGTTATTGTGTTTATTTTTTTTCCTGGGTTTTTTTCATCTCTTTGCATACTGTGATATCCTCAAATGAAATTATTACCGCATATTTTATAAATCTTGTTCGATTAGTATTCCATTGATTTAATAATACACTTAGATCTGCCTTGCAGAGTAAATTCTATAAGAAAAAGTAATGACACGAGATTCCGCATGCCTCAATACACTTACAACGGGTCGACCCTAGTCAAAGGAAAGCCCTTCGACTGGCCGCAAGCATCCAGCCCACACACCCGCAAAAAGGTATGGGCTATATATCGGATTTACAGTAACAACATAATACAAGACTAACCCAGTTCTTACGAGGAGCGTTCATGAATTTTACCATGGCATTCTAAAATGTCTTCTTTTTTCCTGTGGACTTGCTTTTATTTAAGAAGACAACTTTCTTGAATAATAATTATAATTAGGCTATGTAAACAAATATAAAATAAACACTTAACATTGTGGAACGAAGCACCATCTTTTTCTTTAAATTTAATCCGTACGGTTTTTACACGGTTTTAAACTACTCAGGTAGAGCATTTGTCGGAATGTTTTCTGAACGTCCGACTCGGCGGCGGTAAAGAAATACGAATACTGCGTCTGGCGTAGTGGGAGGTTTTAGCGTAGTTGAAGAATCATTTCTTTTTTGGGTTCAGTTCAAATCTATAGTGTTTTAATAAATCAATGATTGTTACTCGAAAAAATAATCATATTGGTTTATCTTAAGTTACATTTTGCATAACATAAAGCTTACACCCACTACTACTACTTTCCCTTATACGGCACCCATATGGTGCATAGGGGACTGCATCTTTACACCAACATAAATGCTTATGGTATATTTTTGATACTTCAGTTTATCCAATCAATTGAATTCATTTACGGTTTCATGAAATAAAGTTGGAAGTCTGATTAGATGTTCTACAAAAAAATACTTTTAGTTATAACTTTTTGGTTTTGGTAGTGAGTTTATTTACATTCTGTTTTTCTTTTAATTGTTATTTAAGTCAATATTTGTATTAAAACTATTAGAATCATCATTATTTGATTAAACGAATAATTATTACTGTGGTTCGTGTCTAACCTACATGGATTACCAATTCGTTTCTCAACATAATTCTGCGGTTTGTGGAAATAAAAATATATCTGGGAATTCCCGACGCTAATAGTCCTACCGCTGTTGAACGTATGTTACATCCCTTACCGTAACACGTACGAATACCGAATACATTCGCCAAGCAAATCGTGTATTAAGATTTAAAAAACCTATTTACTCTTTAATTAATGTGCATCTTGTATGATAGCCATTTTGTTGCTGGTATTAAGTCGACTGCGCCCGTTACGTTAGTGCTGGATCACTACGTTTAGGCCGGAGTAAAGTAATTGTACTAGTTTACGTGTCTCACAAGAAAGGAAGCGCGATTTTTACAAGAGTTTTAGAGATTTTATTTTTTCAATATTTTTACATAATTATGAATTACTTAGGCGCAATTATTTTATAAACAGTCTAATCTCCGCCAACACTGAGAATTTTTATTGTTTTTCCACTTCATTTATTCCTCAACAAACATCTTCGACTTTTTAATAACTTTTGCTGTAGCAGCATACGACAATTTAGGTCCTTTTGAATGCGAACATAATAAGAAGACTGTTCGAAGCGCTTCGCGTACCTACATGTCCTACATGCGACTCATTTTGACAAACGACTGCTCTTTTGAACGTTTTAAGCGACGCCGAAATAAATTATTTATTGCGTCGTAGCCAATCAACAATACAATCACCCAAAGAAAGAGAGATTGCAATATCTTTAAATTTACTACTAAAAACCAAGCCTCCTTTCTTGTGGTACAGACTTCAGGTCGGAAATGTGCGTTATTTGCCGTCATTTTATTGTTCGAGATATCCAGACAATCCAAGATCGCGGCTGTTACTCGGACTTGGAGAATTCGGGTTGTTGGAGCGTTACTAAGCCGGTCCCCCGAAAGGATGGACCCTTATGGAAATACCCTCACTGATCTTGTCGAATCCGCTGTGATTTTCTGCTCGGCTACTTTCCCAGTAACCATCGAACGATCGAACGGTCTCGGTATGTGCTCGGGTGTTGGGAGTATTTCTGATTAAATTATTCAGGCGCCGATTCCCAAGCCGCATTTCGTACCTTTCGTTAAATTAGCTTACTTTTTCTAAGACAGTAAAAACGGATATCATTTATTTCACTTGGCCAAATACTATAGACGTAGGCTCGTTCTTTTAACGTTTATGTAGTGTATTTGCCGACTGATTTATAAACCCTATCTGAATTCTTCATTGCTGTTATGATATCACGTTGCTACTACATACATGAATATTTACGGATGTGTCGGAATTTTGAGCGCATTTCCACGCATATCGTAGGGAAGTAGAATAAAACACATATTTTACGATCAAGATTTGTTTTTCCCGCAGAAACGTGATATTTATGCTTCAGGCTACACCACCCAATTCTGGCCGAAAATATGTTTAGTGACAAATTCCCACACGGAAACTTTCTGTGATCCAGCATGTACTTTATTCACACAAAACACACATTTTTTAAAAGTAAAAGAAACATTTGAGTTTTTATGATAAACTCACATATTTCAATTTTGTGGCTGCTTTTAAATAGTCGGAAATAACTGTGCCAGAAAACAGGAAACTAGTTGTGCTGGGGTGGGTTTTGAACCTAGAGATTCTAATCCTGAGTCCTCGAATCTACCACTAGACTTCAACCCGGTTCATCAACAACATTTAGAATAGGCCTTGTGTTCTATTCTTTGATTAATACTTTTCAAACCTTCGTTCGTTATTAGACTTTTATTTGTGATTAACTGAACCAATTTACAATTTCAAAAAATGATCATTCAGGAATAAAAATTTATTCGGTAGATATGCTTATTTCATGTTAAAACTAAGGATTAGTTTAGAAATCTCTAGAAAATATATGAATAATTTGATCTAGAAATGTAGTGTTTATCTCTTGAAGCGACTGAAATGGTCTCTTGTTTGATTCGTGTTATACTGACTTTTAGTTTCCCTGATAAGCTTGCTTCTTTTGGACATTAAATAATATATAATGATTAAGTACTGATGATTGAATTCTCGGTATCTGGGTAAATATTATCAGATACGAAAACTAATATCACCCATTGTCCTAAGATGACGGGGGCGGGCAGGGATGTTTAGTGGCGGTGCGGTGGGCCCCGGGGAAGTAATCTGGCGGTGTACACGAGCAGTATAGGCGGGCGCGGGCGCGGGCGGGCGCGGGCGGTGCGCGGTGGCCGCCGCGGGCGCCCCGCAGTTCACCCGGAAATGTGACGTCATCACACGCGCGAAGGGAATGTTCGCAAACAAAACGAAAGTACGCATTATTTTTTTATGTCCCTTGAATAAAACATTACGCTGGCGATGACCCTTAAAAACCAATACGAATTTCGCTGTACATTTACAGTTCCTAGTGGTTTATAGCTTGTCGGGATATACCTACTCGTATATTATAGCGATGTGTTTCGAGTGCTTTTTGACTTATTACGAGTTTTCTGCTCGCATATTTAGATCGGGATTGCCTAATTGAAGTTCGAATTTTATTTTATGATCCGTACGACTGCTCATATTACGAACATGAATGTTATTATAATTTCCAAACCGAGGCTTAGGCGGGGCGGGGTTGGGGAAATTCAAGAAAATTTTCTTACATCTGTTTTAAATAACTAAAGTCGGAATTATATTAGAGCCACGCTGCGTGTCGCCACGCTTCCCCCACCACCGATCCCACGCCGATCGGTCGGCGACACGCGGGACATGTCTAATATAATCATTTTCATACTAAATGTATGAAGTCGATTCCAAACCCACGCGTTGCGACACGCGGCGCGGCTCTAATATAATTCCGGCTTAATACTCGTGATTTGTCAACAAAAAAATCAGTTGGTTTAAGACTAAGTCGAAATAATATTTTTTCGGTAACTTCTGTTTGTATTATAATTCTTCGCCTTATGCTGTAGGTATGTTCTCTTAAAACCAAAATAAATAAATAATCAAAAATTTTGAGTAGGTATGTCCAAATACTAGTACACAAAAACTGGATGGATATCAAACACTAGGCATAAACAACAGAATTGTACTCTTCTCTTAGCAGATTATTTTTCATGAATTTTAAAGAGTAGGTACTATATTTCACGAAAATTGAATGGTGGTAACCAACGTATCCCAGTAACCCGACAAATTCGCTTGACTGTTATTTATTTTCCCATTTCCGTTCCAGCGTGAATCACTTTTCTAGGATATCGCACAATTTTCAACTTGGTGGCAGCTCTGATATAAATGTGTATGAATATTGGTGTATTTTCCGTTCCTCGGTACCCGCGACTGACTTGCCTCTCGTATGACTGCGCTCCCTCCCCTATGTCCCTGTGTATGCGTACCCATGTTCCTAATGTTTATGAAATACGTAGTCTCCGTCCTCCGCTGCTGAACGGTGCAGTGTGCGGTGTTTAATAAATTCCGTTTTGAGTGCAAATCACCTTCCGTAAAGTTTGTTTGATGTCTGAGTTTAAAATTCATTCTCAGAAACAATAAGGTAATTTATTATTTCATAGGTAGAAAAAAAAATTATGACTCGTTAATTTAACTTATTTGGTTTAATTTATAAATTATTGTTATGTATAGATGTTTCTCAGCTCCTTTTTTTTCCGTCTCCGCGAAAAATAAATCAAAGCTCTCTGCATTGAATCTCGATCATTTTATTCAAGATTATATGTTTTATCAATAAATCTCAATGTGAACATTAAAAAAAAATTATGTCGAATTGCATTTTTTTTTGTTTACAAAAAATACATAAGTGCCGCATATACATATTTAAAAAAATAAACAAAAATCCCACCAAGGCATAGCCTGCTCGTGGGTATACTAAGTATCTCAATGTAAATTTAATCACTCTCTTTCATGCAGCAATTTTAAAATTTAATGCACGAAAGACAAAAGAAAAAAGAAAATTAAAAAAATATAAGATATCTGATAATGAAATCTTATTTTTAGACTTTGTTTATATAACAGTTGTCATAAAGATAACGTCCAAAATTCGGTTCAATTAATTACCTAAGTGCTGCTTATTGTTCGCCTTGTCACATTCAGTCCTTCCTTCCTTTTTTAGTCTTCCAACTCTTATTCAGAAGATCATTTTTAATCCAAATAAATAACGTTTTAACGTTAACGTATACTGAAAACGTCGTTGAGCGGCGCCGGCCGGCGGTGGTGGGGTACTGTAAGCATTTCTACCCGCTCCGCTTGGGGGACTCTAGGAAAAAGTATTTTGTTTCTTTAGTACACAGCATTCGTTTTTATATGTTTATCTCTTATTCCTGGGGGATTTCGAATCACACGTGAAAGTTAAAAGCGAAAGACATCACATTAAGCCTTAGTGTTTTGTGTGACTTTGTTCCCCTCTGTAATTGGGCCTCCTGGCACGTTGAGGTGGTTAAAAAAAACAAACCTAAACGTTGCGCTAAATAGCGACTTGTGATGAGTAGCCTTCACTTATTTTGCATTTTTTGCTATGGTAATCACACACAAATAGACGATATTATCAATATATTTTTTTTATTGACTAATAAATTTTAATGAAAAATCACAAGAGGTACGATTTTTTTATTATTTTGTGAGTGCGCAGAGAGAGAGAAAGCGCTTTACTTCGAGTCTGTCTGTGTTTTTCTTTCTACCATAATCGAAGCACGCGCACGCGTCATACTAGTGCCAACATAATAAAATGACGTTTTTGGGCAAGCGAATTTTGTAAATAAAAATTATGAATGAAAATATTGATTAAAAAAAAATACTTTTAAATTCCTTCTCCTTGACAAAACTCTAGTCTCTGTTGAATATCGCACCCATAACGAGACAATAATTCAAGCACATTTCTTTCTGCAAGGCGGTACTAATAACTAGTTGTTATCGGAGCCATATTTTCTGCTTTATCTATTTTTAGTATGAGTATTTCAAATGAAACACGTTTTGGTTAACCAAGAGGTCCTAAACCGAATGAAAAATCTCTTAGGGCATTACCTTTTATGATATAAACCGAGTGCTTTATATTATTAGAAAGGGATTAACGCGCGAGACATTTCAGAGATAAAAAACCCCTTGATGCCCCCTATGTTTGTACTTATATTTTTATCGTGAAACACCTACATCCTACAACGCAACGCTAGCGTGACAGTGCGTTTACGCGTGCGGCCGTAACTCCTGGATTCGTGGAATCTAATAGGGTTCTTCCCGATAACACGAATATTCTTAAAAACGTTATAAATATTTCAAGTATATTTTTACAATTCCAACGATATAAAACACAATGATCAAAAATGTTGTTTTCATTTATAAATTTATGTTTTTAAAACACGAAAATACAAATGATTTTTAACGCCCGTTATTGGTTAATGACGTCATACCCGTCCACCATGAAAGGCGTGAAATTCATTACGAAGTGAGCGCCTATATTGCTGTGACATGAAGGATTTTGCGAGCGATTTGAAAAAGCGCTATTTCAAACCGCGCTAAAAAATTCATATGACATCGTAAAAAAAAAAAAAAAATTCCCTTGATATTGTAATTTTTCAATCAATTTTTTTAAATAAAAAATCGGGAAGAACCCAATTCATTCAACAAATCTTTTCAATTCCACGGTGGAGTGCTTAGTGGCGTAATAACGCAGGCGGGCGGCGAGACGTGGTGTGAAGGATCCTCAAATTTGTGTTCAAAAATATTATATCTCGGATAAAATATGATCGGAGCCACCAATGCGAGATGACGGATCGCCCCATGGTGGTTACAAATAATACGTTCGTTCCATTCCCGTGATCCTAGTATGTTTATGGCTAATGTGTCTCCCCGCTCCGGAATCTGTACGTAATATTAATATTGTGAATAACACCTCCATTCTCTACTTATATTCATTAGGTAGACACTTCCGAGCCTTTCTGTTCGCTGTGATCGGCATTTAACACGTTAACAGCCACCATTAGCCCGCTGTCCAACATAAGTGTGTTGGCCGTGATTTATTAGCAATTAATTTCAATGATATTACAATAATATTTACAAATGAATGTCTATTTCATTCGGTTCTAAAAATGGCAATTTTCTGAAACGTAATTTAATTTTGATAAATGAAATACATAGAAAAAACACGTGTTTTCAAAACTGATAACGCGAATCTTTAATAGTTTTTTTTTCACTTGCATAATAATATTTTTTAGTTATGTTTTTTTCATTGTAAAATGAAATCTATGCAATCTTACGATATTTGCACATATTTCAATTTGTAAATAATATTTACAATGAGACCGCAACGCTGCCACTGAGCCACCACTCGTTCATCCAAGATACTACTATAATTATTTTAACTTTTATTTGTTTATATAAAAATAGTTAAATCATACAATTCCACCAAATAATGTCAATAAAAAATATAAATCCAATTTAAAGTTTTGTTTCTGGTTTGGGGATGCGTTTTGGGTTTATTATAAAATCATTTTAAGGAAGAAAATTTTTTTTTAAAATATTACATGATTGAAATAATTATACATCTCACATGTTTTAAACCTTTCTACTATCTGTAGCCCTCAAACTTTGTAAACATTAACATTATTCAGTTAGGCAACTCTGCGTGGATTTAGGAAATGCCAAATTGCTTATTATTACATTTCAAGAGGCTTTAGGAAGTTTGAAATTCAATTTGGAAACATTTTTCTTTTGTTTTGACATAAATAAAATATATACGTCATAATCAAAATTGTAAAGGTTTAAATCCCAAACTAATATGTCAAGCATTACGTAAAGTGCCAATCAGGTTTTAAATTTCGATCCAGAAAATGTAATATCAACTCAATACCTATACTACCCAGAGAGTGTTTCGTGTTATATAACAGTTAACTATAGGACACTAGCTTGTCAACAGTAATAAAAGCATCGGAAGATTCTTGACACGAGTAAATCAGCATTCCTAGGGAAATCGTTTCTATAAACATCAAGTAGTACTAGGTGCGATACGGAATACACGGCTTGATATATCTTACTATCACTTGATAAATCTATCTTCAATAAAAATCTTCGTAATGGAAGAGATGTCACATCTACCTGTATAGTTATGCCGCCCTAACTGAATCGCTACCGAAGAGTGACCAATATCTTCTCACATTAAATTATTACATATTTAACACTTATTAATGGGATGCAGTTCTCCTCTATTCAATTTGTCTTTATAACAGCGTGCTCAATTGAATATGTTTTTTATTTGGTTATCTACATGCCTTTCTTTTTCCTAGTCAGCAGCCGATGGAGGTACTATTCTAAGGCTACTTCATAAAAAACATCTGGTTGATAGACATATCTAAACTTTATATACTTACTATTAGATATGGCAGGTTTAGATTACACGCATATTCTCCTTCCAAACGGTGTGCTTTAAGCTCGCTAACCAATATCAAGAAAAAACATATAAATACATATAAGTTCACTCTCGGCGCATATAATTGTTTTTTCGTGCATGCCGTTTGGCTTTTTTTCTCCAATCTCAGTTATGTATTCACAATAAAAATAGAAAACATATAACACTGACTACGGGTAACAGTCGGCAAATAGGTATCTGGTCTATCAAATACCTGGATTCTTACATGACAGATGACGTTGTTCGATTTTTTGAGCATGACTTATATTATCACTTTCGGTTAAGATTCCGACGCACACTTGGCGCGAGTCTAAGAACAGAGGGACTTCGCCGTCCGAAGCTTTGAAAGTACTAAATCTCGATATTAATAATGTCGATTTCTAATAAAAACGGACTATATTTTTTATGATAAATGGCACTTTTTAAATTTTTTTTAACATCAGGAACCTTACTGATCGTGAGCGTCCAAAGTTACTATGCTTCAGGGGGTTGAGAAAAATGCAGGAAATAGACCAATGTTCAACGTATTTTTTCGCATTTTTTCCACGTGATTAAAAGAAATATTTTATAAATTATACATTGTCATCCTATGATTTTTTATCATAT
The DNA here is from genome assembly GCA_022494985.1 of Micrasema minimum. Lineage (NCBI taxonomy): Eukaryota > Metazoa > Arthropoda > Insecta > Trichoptera > Brachycentridae > Micrasema > Micrasema minimum. The sequence continues at coordinate 9,551 of JAGVSP010004291.1, forward strand.
TAAAATATGTAAAAAGTTTGTTTTACTGATCAATTAAAATCTTAAACAAAATATAAAATGTAACACATGTAAGAAATAAAAAAAATTCTAATTCATACCCTCATATATAGTACAATCGAGCGGCATCTCGTAAGAGTAACACAATATAAATGCCCAATAAAGCACATACATTAAATTTAATATATTTAAAAAAAAAATTAGCCGGGAAAAAGCCCGGAAGGTTTTTTTTTTCTATATTTTTCGGGGGTTTTTTTTTAGACACTCCCTACTCTTTCCTAATGAAAAGCGCGTAGTATGAACTTATAAAGATTTGATTAATTATACATCATAAACCAAGTATTTTTAACATATTAAAATATGTAAAAAGTTTGTTTACTGATCAATTAAAATTTTAACGAATAAAAAATGAACACATGTAAAAAAAAAAAAAAGTTTTAATTCAACCCTCAATATAGTTCAATCGACGCATCTCGACGAGTAACCATAAATGCCAAATAATAGCATAAACATTAAAATAAAATATTAAAAAAAAAAAATAGCCGGGAAAAAGCCGCAAGTTTTTTTTTCTATATTTTTAGTTTTAGACACTCCTCCTCTTTCCTAATGATAGCGCGCGGTAGGTGAACTTATAGAATTGTCATTAAATTAAAAAATAATTTCAAAATATTACTACCACTACTACTTTCCCTCATCCGCACCTAATGGTGCATAGGGCACTGTATCGGTACACCAAGTGCAGTGTATATTGATCATTATATTACATGAAGGTAAGGTGATCAGCCTTACCACAAATGAAATATTAAATATAAAAATCACATGCGAATTCATTATATTTAATGTTGACCCCCTACGGCAATCGAACCCGCGACCTCTTACACGGTAGCTAAACGCGCTACCACTGTGCTACGGGGCGGACTATTGATAACTAAAAATAAATTATTATTTACCATTATTCTATTCAACTTACTCACCATTAATAAATTAAATAAGTTTACCTTCTTTTCACAATTACCAACATACCTTTTACTAGATTTTTAAATCAATTTCTGACTAGGTTTATATGAAAATTTTTAAAAAGGTCTTTCAGTTTTCATAGTATTTATTTTTGTTATTATATCAAGCTTTTAATAATAATTGTTTCGGACTGGAATAGCACGAAAACTTTGAAATGTTTATTTGACTATTAAACTAGTTTTTTTTAATTATTGACACAAAATAGTCTAATTTCAAAGAATGTATTTATTTAATCAATCTTAAAAATAATTTTGTGTTCTTTTATGTTCAAAGAGGGTTAAAAAAATAAAAGACAACTTAATTTTTTTTAAATATATTTCTACAATAAAGAAGCAATATTTTTAAAATAAATTTTGTTTTTGATAATTTTTTTATACATCTAAAAAATATTATTTTTATTTGATACTAAGCAATAATATTTCTACATGTATTACCTATATACAGTAAAAAAACTAGCTAAAAATTCTCAACAGTTACTGAATAAAGTAGCAATGTCCGCAGAATGACCGTTTCGTTCCACTGTGCGCCGCATTCAACAGTATGAAAGCTGTCTGGAAATCGGATGTTTACTCGGTTAAAACAAAATGCCGCCCTTATAACGCCTGCATCACACCTGTTCTCCTCTATGGCTGCGAATCATGGCACCTAACCAGCGCCCAAAATAGCAGACTTCTGAGTTCTGAGAATAGGTGTCTTTAGAAGAATATTAGGTGTGCGCGCGTTTGACTTTGTAAGAAACACACAGAGGTGAGGGCAACGGACACAGCAACCCTTGGTATCTACTGTCATCCGGCGAAGGCGTTTCGGCTGGCTGGGCCATATACTACGTATGCCTCCCGAGAGCCTTAACCATGCTTTCCTATTTTACAAGGCATCAGGTTCTCGGCGTCCTGGTCGTCCACTGTTGACAATTCGTCGGCAGTTTTCGTCAGAGCTGCAAGACGTGGACTTGACTTGGGAGGATGCACGGGAGCTGGCGGCCGATCGCTTGGCCTGGAGGCAGTTTGTAAAATCCATATGCTCCACATGGGGAGCGGATATGGTATGATGACTACTACTTTTACGCCACCATTAAATCGTACAAGAAGAGCTGGTTTATTGAATTATTTTTATGTTTCAATAATTCCATTATAATATATCTACGTTTTTGTCGTGAATTTTAATTATTATTCTACTTAGTAAATCTTAAAAGTCACAAAATCCTGTTTTTAATCATTTTAATGATCGACTATTCTTTAGTAGGTACTTCTATAGTAACTTAATGTCGAAGGGATAATTATTATGGTAAAAGGAATGTAGTTAATTATTCTCAAATAAGGCTCGCGGGGGAAATATAGAGAAAATAACACATTTCTCTCATTTCATTAGGAAATAAGACATCACATTTGAGACGTCGATTTTATTCGCCGATTAAATACTATTCCACTTTGCTTGACGTCCATGGCAGTACAACTTTGTACCGGGAGAAGTATCGAGCTAAGTAAAAAGGTCTACAGTTCATTTTTTTGGATGTCAGAGAACGAATATAAAAATAATAATGGATCCAAGTAACCTAAGAATTTTCATATCAACTATAGTAGTTATTATATACGAATATAAAAATAATAATGGATCCAAGTAACCTAAGAATTTTCATATCAACTGTAGTAGTTATTATTTTTCCTTTGTTCACGGATTTCCTAATACCTTCTGACACTTTTTGTTTAATTTGCATCTTAGTGGCTCTGCTACTGGTTTACACCGGTATTTCGAATTATCACTCTCTGTTACGTTAGGAAGATCTTTTTGCGCGGAGTTCATGGTCGTGATGTGTGTGTGAGGAATGAGGACACGCGTGTGTTGTTACATAACGTAGTGTTACGATCTACATACCACCACAGCTGCTCATCTCGTGCTAAGCTGACTCTTGTCGAGACAAGACGACAACAAAGATCAATCACTCTCAATTATTGTGTGAGAGGAATATTGTAAACTGCTGGTAAACGTCGGCGGCGGCGTCGCAACTGTTCCGTTTCGTATAAGCTAGACGCTATAAAACCTAAAATAACTTGTAATGTATTCAATACTAGAAAGACGTCAATTTTCAAAATAATACTTATAACTAACCATCACGCCATTTCCCCGAAGGGGTAGGCAGAGAGGATAGAACGCCACACCACTCTGTCCTGGCACACTTCTCTTGCTTCCTCCACATTCATACATCTTCTCATGCACGCACGTCGATTATTCCGACTTCTTACTTCCACTTGTTTTACTTGATCATGCCATGTCTTTCTCGGCCTTCCTCGATTTCTACATCCGGGCACAGTCGCAACATATATTTTTTTAGCCGTTCTTTCATCATCCATTCGCTCTACATGACCGAACCATCGTAAAAGACCTTTCTTAATTTTGTCGATAATGCTTATCTCAGCCTTGCACTCTGCTCTAATTTCGACATTTGTACACCTATCATACATAGTCTTACCACACATTCGCCCGAGAAATCGCCTTTCAACTGCATTAATACTTATTATTATCAGATAACTGATGAAGCGCCGTTTATCATTCAAGAACACTCTCATGCTTCGTCGTTCGAAAATTCTAGATGATTTTTTTTGTGTCTAGCGTGTAAGGAACAGAAGGTAGTGCGACGTTCCCAGCCAACTTGTAAAATACATAACGCTAAACGCGCTAACTCATTTTAATTATGAAGGTGGCGTCTGTGCCAACCTTAATTGGATTGATTTCTTAATGAATTTATTGCTGGCGTACATATTAAACGTGTATTGGTACATCATTTGTTTTACACGTGTTTTAGTAATAGTGAATTCAACGAAAATGGAAATTCTATATTACACTAATTAACTCTTCGGAATTGAGTCGTTATTACGATGCGTATTCGTCGATTTCTCGGTTAAAGTTGTTAGTTGTTAGTCACTTAATGTAGAGTCACACTGTTCTGTTGTGTTGTGTTGTGTTAGGGTGTGTTGTGGAGCTATCTGTGTATCTCTTTGTGTAGTTTGTATGCTTAGAGTTGTCGCATCCCTATCCCACGATTCAAGTCTAGTTGTGGATGCTTCTGTCGAGTTACATCTATGTAGTTTGTAGAGTGTATAGACTAGAGTATATATCCTATCCCACGATTCAAGTCTGCGCCAGAGCGGTGGAGGGGGTTATGTCGCGTCACAACACACCACAACACTGTGAACACTAGCCGCCACAACACAACACAACAAACCCCACACATTAGACTAGAGTGTATAGCCCGATCCCACGATTTAAGTCTACGCCAGAGCGGTGGAGGAGGTTATATCGCGTCACAACACAACACAACAATGTGGAAACTAGCCGCCACAACACAACACAACACAACAGAACAGTGTGACTCTACCTTAAGTGGTATCAGATGGTCCCAGGTTCAAGTCCTGAGCAAACTCCTATTCAAGTGGATTGAATGAGTGTACATTGTAGATTTTTCTATCTTTCTCTTAACTTGTTAAATAAAAAGATTTTCCCCTTATATCACAGGACTGAGAGCACTTGTAGTGTACGTGCCTAACGTGCCTATTCAATATGACGTAAATACACACGTTCAAAATGCTTACTCGAAATACCATAATTGGACTATTCGTCAGAATTAGCATAAAATTCTTTCATTCATATTATTTTTATAACATTTATTATTTTATTGATGATATCCAATTTAAATTTATACGTAATGTACATAGGTACGCCTGCGTAAAACAGAGAACAAGAAGAACGTATTTTGTATTTAATATCGCATAGCTAATAGCTACTTTATAATTTGTAATCTCAATCGTATTAAAAAATCCTAATTATTTGATATGCTTTTGGTATTTTAATATTTTGGTTGCTAACAAGAAAGTAATGCTTTCAAATTTTAACGTGTTTTTTCCAAACATTAAACAATAGGTAATTTATGTCTACAAATCATATCCAATCAGTCTGCTGATTCTGCGAATTGATTGTTTCAACCCCCGCCCCGCCCCCCACCTTATCGATTTACCTCATACTAAAACTAAAGTAACCCCCATGCCTCCAACATGTGTGGAAGTTCCTATACTTACACGGAGAAAAGAGATACGAATAAATTTTGGTGAATTCCTGTAATTTAGTTTAATTCACAACTGACAATTTAGTCGCGTTTTGTATTATTTTTTCTTTAAAATATTGAAAAGTATTCCTATTTGCGTATACGCGCAAATTGAATAAAAGAAAGGGTGCGTATTCCACCTGATTTATCGTTGAGAGCAAGTTTTCATTTACAATTTTATGAAAACACCTGGAAACCGTTCGTGAAGTTAACGAGAAAAAAGAGGAGAAAGGATTAAAGAAGGTAAATGGCACTTTTATGTAAATCTTTATTGTATTATCTTAGAGCCGACGCGCGACGATTTACCGCTTTGGTAATATCTCCTGGAAACTTGCAATTTTTCTCCACTCCTGTAGAGAAAGTTAGTGGAGAGGATTCGTCGTGAATAGAGCACCCTCGTCCCATGCGCCACTTCCTGGAGATGACTTATGCGAGGATTTTACTCCTCATTCCGACTAAAGCTCGGACCGTCTCACTAACAAATGTCGGCTTACCGCGCGCCGCGGTACGGTACGGTCGCGGTAGCGTGAAATAACGACATTATTTCGCACCGTTAAAAAGTAATGAACAAACCCCTTTACATTTGTTATTTATGGCTAATTAGAGATAATGTCAAAATCGTGTCAACCGTTGTATATTGAGAACGAGATAAGTGTACAATGTACGCTTTTGGTATTGTGTTTGTGTTCACAATTGAGGAGTTTACCAGTGATCTATTTAACTAGTGCGAAGTTTGTTGTTATTTCTCTTTTATCGCCTCTCTCAGCTAGCTATATCATCATAGTACTTTCTGGCATTGTATTAGAGAACATGTACCTACCTTAATATTGTTTATCGCTCAGAAAACGTTTTCTTTTGTCAGCTTTTCCGTTTGTTTCGGGAACAGGATTACGGGAAACTTTATTCGATAGAAGTTCAGTATTGTGTTGTGTCTCTGGCGATTTCCACGGCGTAGTTCCAGTTAGTTGGGCTTCCAGGTAATGCGATACAGATTCAGGTGATGGTGATCGAATGTAATTACTTGATGTAAGATGTAGGATGTAGGTACAGTACAATCTTCCGACCAGCCAGTAGCGGCTCAAGTCAGCTTTACTGGCACATCAACTTTCTTCGTTATTAAATCTGTTATTAAAGTATTGTTGTGACACGGCAAAACAAATAACTTTTTGCGAAGACGATAAGATAGTATGTTTGGGAAGATCACTTTGACGTATGTATACCTTATTATGTATCTTGTGCGTTGCCATGACAACAAAGAGTTATGCGTTCTTACATGCAAAATAATTTTAGTACGTCACTGAACATAATAGCCTGAAGCTAACCAACTGTCAATTCTTCATGGAAACAGTGATCGTCCAGCTGACATTTACTTGATCAAACTCTATGATTATATTGGTTTATGAACGTCAATACCGGAAGTGACGGTTTTCGTAAAAAATACCCTCCGTTTTTATAAGCCGAAAGCGAGTTTTCGATATTTTTTTACAAGGAGCCTTTTGATTTTTTTTTCGCAGAAGTGACTCAAATATTCATTACTATGCACACAAAAAAATTACGTTATTTAAAAATATTGGAACATTCCCCATTATTGTGATAATTTTTGGATTTATTTGGCGGATACATTCTAATAATTAATATTCTCAATCAGATTGACATTTGATTATCATTATGTTTCTTCGTCTGTTTATTCCAATACAGCAATCTAATTGGATTTCGCGATGTTTGTTGTTGGTAAATTAATTTTCACTTGACTAGTTGCTTTTATAAAAATCCTTACGTCTGAAGCAGCGTATTTACAAAATTTAAATCCTAATCATCTTAATTAACGATCAATATAAACAGAATTAACAATGTTACGAACAGAAATATTTATCATCGTTGAGTATATTGAATAATCGCCGCCGTTCGTCGTCCTTGGATTTTTCTCTTTTCATACAAACCTCTACCATTTTTTTAATGCAATAAAATTAATTATATGTATTGGTAGGTTCTTCAATCTAATGAAAATAAAACAAGCGGGAAGTATAAATATGTATATATGATTATGTTGTATGAATTAGTAATATAATCATCCTAGAAAGTATAAAATTTTTGCTAGAAGCACTCCCTTTGTAGTCCAATCATAATAAAATGAGTAGTAATAAACAAAGTTTTTTTATTGAAAGTCTTCATAATAATATATTCAATATTATTAGATATATTAAGTTTAGAAAATACATTTAATCATAGGTGTTTCCGGTGTGACTATTTATAATATAACATAACGTAATAATGTGAAGAAAAAAACACAAAATTCATAGCACGATATTTCAAATAAAATTATCAAACGTTTTTTTCTCATTTCAATATCTTAATTGGTATGAAATACCAATATTGGTATATTATACATAATATCGCACCTTTTGGACGAAAACGACATAATTCAAAAAAAGGTTGTAATGATATATCATCATAAAAGACTGAAAAAAGAACATTATACATAATTTAGTATTTATTTTATATTTTATTTTAACACAGAAATGTACATAATTTCATTTAAAAAATATGAAGCAATCGATATGAACAAATACGATGGTGACCTTTATTTATTGAATATTGGCAGATATGGATATCAAATACTAGGTGAAATGGGGAATGTTGTAATACATCAAGTGGCCACTTAACCCAGCCAATGACAGGTCATAAGCCCTATAAACGCCTAGATATCCATATTCCCTTCCAAATTTCTCGTCTCTGTTGAGATGTCAAATTGAAATACGATGGTGTTTACTTGCTTCTACTGAGAATTTCCGAAATATTGGTATTTTGAATTAGGTCGTTTTCGTCCTAAAGGTGCGATATATGAGTTATTCCTCCAAGGATTATGCTTTTGAAATTTGATTCTTAAACACTTTATTTGAAATAAACATCAATCGCATCACAAACCACAAACGATAATTATGAACAGTAATTTTCATGAAAATAATTAAAGGCCTTGTAAGAGGATTGATTGGAAATTGGAGGTTGGATCTCTGCCACGGAAACTTTTGATTGGAGGTGTTGGACCCCCCCTAATCTAATGGTGTAAGGTATAAGGTATAAGAGCTTGTCAATAGTTGAAGAGTTTAGTCGATCATATTGAACTTCCGAGTTATTGAACCAACTAATTGCTTTTTGTGGTAAAACGTTTTTTTTTAATTGAAAACAAAACTTTTCATTCAAAGAAAATTATCAAAACTACGGAGTGATTTACCGGCTTCAAAAATCTTTATCACGAAAATAATTATTGCACGTTTATTTGGTTTGTTTTTTACTGTCAAAGATAAAAACAAATATGTATATACGTAATTTGAACCGGGTTGTGGTCTAGTGGTAGATTCGAGGACTCCGGATTAGAATCTCTAGGTTCGAATCCCACTCCAGCACAACTTGTTTCCTGCTTTCTGACACAGTTATTTCCGACTATTTGAAAGCAGTCCCAAAACTGAAATATTTGAATATATCATAAGAACTCAAATGTTTCTTTTTAAATTAATAAAAAAAAAAAAAAAAAAAAAAAAAACGTTTAAACGTAAAAAATATTTGTTTTGTGTTAGTGGTTTTTTTTCAATTTATAGGTCTGGTTTATGAATAATATATTTTAATTAAACAAACAATGAATCTGATTTGTCTTTTTTGTTTGTTTCAGAACCGAATATTGTTTCCCGATAACAGACACCTAGTGGTATCAGGTAAGTCACATTAACTAATTTAAGACATTATTTTTATTTATATTGTATCACATAAGGTATCTTTATTTCACAATAAAAAATTCTCAGAATTATGTCATTTTTCTTATTGAAAATTCAAGTCAATTACATTTTAATCGCATGAAAATTAGGCAAGGAAAACAACCACACTTTTTTGTATCTCACTGGGAGTCGAACCTGGAATGCAATATAAAGTGGCGATAATCTTGTTAGTAGTATATTGGAGAGTTCCCATCACATAACCCAAAACTGTTTACCTAAACGGTCTTTTAAATCTCCGCCAATTTTATTAAGAATGTTGTAAATATTATAGTTAATAGATTTATTTCTTGTCTACATTCTTATTCTTTGTACTGCTCAATTCTGAGCATTGTGGTCGTCTGATTGCACAGAACTAAACCAATCGCTTTCTTGGCTTTGTTAATTGTAGCACAACTTTTTAAAATTATTATGAAATAAAAAGCCTTTTCGGCACATACAGGGTGGCCAGTTAATTGAGATACAAAAAATTCCTGGAGGAAGAACACCTCAAGGGCTACAAAATGAGGCCTACACATGTTTAGTAAAAAGTAAAGTGAGTGAACATTGAGTTAAAAGTGAATCTTTATGAATTATTTTTTTAGGAATTCATATTTTGTGGATTTGTAAATATCATTATGTTTCAGCGTGGTGGCGGAGGGTCTGGGGGCGGGTGGGGGCGCGGAGGCGGCGCCCTCGGGCAGCCCAGACATGGACGACGCCAGCAGCAAGCGCCAGGCCACCAGGGTATTCAAGAAGAGCTCCCCCAATGGAAAGGTAACCAATCCATTCTGATTCACTCCACTCAATTACATGAGCATACTACTCGCCTCTCGTGCATATTTACCATACTGCATTTTTAGGTGAGCTCCCCCAACGAAAGGTAAACCAACTGATCTAGAATCACTTCATCCAATTATTACATTCTATGCATTGGCACTTCCTTCTCTTACTATGCAGTCGCCTCATTTTCACCATATTGCATTTTCAGAAACAAAACCAAGCAAATCACAACATATTATTTATGTTATATGTAGTCTCAGTGCTTTAGAATGAATGATAAAAAAAATAATATTTTGAATATTCGCATGGAATTTGCCCGTGGTATGTTGAATAAATTTGTTGAAGAATTTTCAAACTTTCTTAAACAACACATTTTGCCCAGACATTAAGCGATCATTCTTGCAGCATTATAACTGTATGTCAGATATTAAACTTCCTTAAGAAAAGTTTCAATTCTTTGGGTTTTTAAAGAACTATTAAAAACAAGTTAATATAATAATTTTGCTGTCCAAAATTTATTTACATGGAATGTTTTTTCTTTCAGATTACGGTGTACCTGGGCAAAAGGGATTTTGTGGATCACATAACACACGTTGACCCAATAGGTATATCTTTTTATAACTCTTTTGTATTTATTAATGTTATTAACATTTCTATTTAAAAGTAAAACTTGGAACAATATGTAACACACTGTTTTTTTCAATCATAAAGCCTAGTGATGATAAACTATGACTATGACCACATGCTACGTGGCGACCTGATTAGAGATACTATCTGGCCCACCATAAATTTGATTACCATACAACACACTAATATTCTAATTAAATGTTCAATTTTTCATGAGCATTTTGACCCCCCAAAAGTTTTTCACTTGTTTATTTACAGCATCCAATTTTTTTTCAGATGGTGTAGTACTCATCGACCCAGAGTATGTAAAAGAGCGGAAAGTTTTCGGGCACGTGCTCGCCGCCTTCCGCTACGGGCGCGAGGACCTGGACGTGCTGGGGCTCACGTTCCGGAAGGACCTGTACCTGGCGGCGGAGCAGATCTTCCCCGCGTCGGGGGGCGCGGGCGCGCCGGGCATAGGCGGGGGCGGCGGGCGGGGCGCGGCGCCCCCTCACGCGCCTGCAGGAGCGCCTGGTGCGCAAGCTCGGCCCCTGCGCCTTCCCCTTCTACTTCGAGCTGCCGCCGCACTGCCCCGCATCCGTCACGCTGCAGCCCGCCCCCGGGGACACGGGGAAGCCGTGTGGGGTGGACTATGAACTCAAGGCCTTTGTGGCGGATTCGCAAGATGACAAGCCACATAAAAGGTTGTTTGTTTACAACATTTTGAATGTGTACAAATACTGGGTTATACCTATGACGGGATTGCATCGGTCATCATTGACATCTCAACTCAGAGTAGCTCTGGAAACGAACTATCCAGAATGCGTTCGCTTGTTCGGAGATCTTATCACTGTCACAATGTGCAAAAATAATTGCTAAGGCTAATAACGTTATCAGTTTAAGAGTAGAAGGAATGAAGGAAAAGGATTGATTCCCCGTACAATATGAATTATTTATAGTCAATTTTGTAGAATAAATATTTTTGATTTGCAAAGTGTTATCAAATATCATGTATTTAGTCAGATTGATACTATGTATACATAAATAAAACAAAATCAAAAACAGCATTATTAGACACTTATGAAAGCTTTATGAGAAGAAATTTTTTTTTCAAAGCCCAGATTCAAAAGCCAAGTTACACATTCGACTCCAAATATGATATAGATACACCAGTTTTCGAGTTGTACTACGAGTTTTGTTACTCCATGTGTAAGGGTTTTTTTTTACATATAAATTTACAAATAAAAAATTTTTTCTTCTGGATTTTCAAAATTATATATTATATTTATTATCGTGTTAATAATTGTCACAATTTTTCTAAACTGGAAATTTCCTTTCAGAAACTCCGTACGCTTGGCAATTAGAAAGATTATGTACGCTCCGAGTAAACAAGGGGAGCAGCCGTCAGTTGAAGTGTCCAAAGAATTCATGATGAGCCCGAACAAACTATATCTGGAGGCTTCCCTCGACAAAGAGGTATTTTCAACCAAAAATTAATAAGATGTGTTTTAAATTTCAATTTGTTCATTATTCTGAAAGATGTGTTATTTATGTTGTGTGTTTCCAGCTCTACCACCACGGGGAGAATATAGCGGTAAATGTACACATAGCCAACAACAGCAACCGAACCGTGAAAAAGATTAAAGTCTCAGTGAGGCAGTTTGCCGATATCTGTCTATTCTCGACAGCGCAGTACAAGTGCACTGTCGCCGAGGCTGAAAGCGAGTAAGTTGGTTCAACTTTATGCACTTTATCTTCAATTCTAGTTTTCTAGTATAGCAATTTCCTCATATTCAAATATAACTTTATCGTAGTGTAACATTTTTTATTATACCTTTTTTACAGAATGATTACGCAGGTGTTTAATATTTTTGATATTCAACCTTTTTGAATAGTTTTAAGAAATTCTCTAAATATTTTATGTTATTCTCCAAAGTTAAGCCTAAATTATTTTGTAGGTACAGAGGCCTTAACATAAACTCAATTCCTGTTCCTTATCTTCCTTTTTATATGAGGCTGAACACATTTTTTCTCTGTATTTTGAATTCCACATAATATTTTATGGCAAAATAAGTATATAAGGCAAAAGGAAAGAGACAGGTCCAAAATTCCTCCTAAAGTTCATGCTAGCCTCTGTATATGGCCGTATAATCATAGTTCTAAAAGTAACAGTTTTTAATTTGATGTTAGTAATTTAAGTTAAATGGTTTTCTTTGTTATTCATCAGTGAATATTATTCCGTTGTTTGATGACAATTTCTTGTTTTACAATGTTACGCGTGATAGGAATATAGTGAGACCGGGAAAAAGAAAATGTAGAAGTCCATTCTGCAGGTGGTTTGGGGGTTCAGGAGAGGGGGAAACGTGAGTTTTACCTAATTTCTAAGTTTGTTTGAGTCCAGCTAACTCACAACACTCACTTGCAAATAAATACTTCAATCTCAGGCAGATATTTTTACATTGCTTCATTTGAACGTTTGATTGAGTTTGAAAATTGTTTGTATATTTTTCAAGATTATTCACATTTTATTCGCTAATGTATTCTGATTTATATATCATTTTTTGAAGTTGATTATTTCTAAATAACAATAATAAAAACAAAAAATAATAACATAATATTATGTTAGGTATGGTTAGATTTTTTTTTAATTCTCCTGATTAGTACATAATTAATTTGTTCTCATGATTTGAAGCACCTGTTAAAAATTTATTGATTAAGTGGCTTGGTGAAATTTACTAATTTGCAATAATTTAGTTTATCTAATATCAAAAGATTTTTTATAGGTAAGATTTTTTTCTTTCAAGTTATAACTTATTCACAATAATTTATTTTTTTTAGTTATGTTGCAAATTTGAATAATGATGGTATAAACTCTGTGTCATAACATACCCCTGTGATCTTGGATAATAATATTTTGATAACAACTAACCCCAAGAATGTTAATCGTAAGCAATTAGGCATTCCTATACAGAATTCAAAATATATGTTTGCTTTTTGGTTTTTTAAAGATGTGAAGATATTTTCAATAACCTTATTAATTCAGTAACAAATTTAGCGTTGAATAGTATGTTTTATTATTTTGTTTGAAATATGTTTTTATTAATTCGAGTGAATAAAAGAACTACAGAAATGTTTGTTTTCGATGATAATCGATAGAATCATGTGCATATTTTTAAAAAATGGGAAAATTTGTTTTATTTAAATGCACATTAAACGTTCAATGATAAAGTAACTGTCAAACATTTTACTGTTAATTCAATTGATTTTACTTGAGCAATATTTGTTATTTACTCACATACTGCAGTGAAGAGTTCCTTTTTCTATAAAAACAAACCATTTTCAGCATTGGAATATCGTCTATATGTATAAGTGCTATATCGGATATAAGAAGGAGAATTTTTTTTCTTCAAAAATATCAGTTGAAAAATATTAGAATGATTTAATGGTACAATAAAATAGTACCTACCTCGACTAAATTGTTTTCATTTATAAAACGAAGCAACTTTGTGTGTGCATTTAATCTTATTTTTCACAAATGCATACCTATTGGTAAAATTATATTTTGTAATCGTAAAACGAATCGCATTTAAAATGAGAAAAAAAATTGTTTGCGAAATTGTGAGGCTTTTTTTCTCCTGACCATTTTGATAAATGGTTCATACTCGATATTGAACTTACTCGACTTACTTGAACTTACTTACACGATAAGAGTTCCAGAAGGAGCTGAATAATCTGATAACATGTTAAGTACGCGTTGCTGTCGGAGTCCGGTTGTGTATAGAGATAGATACTAAGCGTGAAGCGTGACTGGGTTTCCAGCGTGGGGTGTCCCGTGGCGCCGGGGTTCACGCTCAGCAAGGTGTTCTCCGTGCGGCCGCTGCTGGCCGACAACAAGGACAAGCGCGGCCTGGCGCTGGACGGGCAGCTCAAGCACGAGGACACCAACCTCGCCTCCTCCACCCGTGTGAGTGGGGACCCTCTCCACCGCCCGCCACCCGCTTCCCCACCACCTCGCACCACCTTCACTCAAGAGTATTATTTAACATCTGATCAAGATTCACCGCACTTAGCGTACCAATGCAGCGCCCTATGCACCATTAGGTGCAGAGATGAGGAAAAGCAGCAGTAGCGGTACATGGACCAAAATCAAAATAGAAACTGATACATACGTAATATAACAACAAATCAAAGAATTTTTAAAAATTTAACTAAGGAAGTCATTACATTATTCTTACATATTTATTATCTGCAGAATTAATTTTAGCAAATTACATTTTTAAATTGTTAAAAATCCTAATTTTGAGATATTAAATGTGACTTTAAACTTGTTTAAACGAGTTTTGGGTCATTCTTTGAAACTAGAAGGACTCCATAATTGAGTTTAGATCTCTCGAATTGAATCATTAACTACGAAATGCGACTGTTCACTGAGTGGTTGGTGCCAGGTGCGGGGGAAGTGATTTGGGGCCGATGGGGGGCCGCGTGGAGCGCCACTTGTGCCAAGGGGCGGTGTCGGCCGGGGGTAGCGGTAGTGGTGTAATGTTCTCCTCTGTCTGGATTCTGTTCCCGTAGCTCCACGTAACAGTTTGACCCGGTGTTGTGCATCTCTCCGCTTCCACTCCAGTAATCTAATGTAGTTCACGGCCTAATCTACACGTTTCTACTCCCACCCAACTCGCTTCTATTGTGAAACTCCACACTTTGGTAATAATTTTCTATAGTTCATTTTTTTCATATTTACATAGTATTTTCTTTAGTAAGAACATTAACATTGCTGATTAAATGTCAGAACTTGCACTGGATGCAGCAACAGAGTGGTTATTTATATTTACACATGTTGCTTTTCATCATTTAAGATTTGTTGCTAAAATTATTTTTAAACTTTGAATTATGTGTTGAGGCAACACAGGCTTTAAATGTAATAATTTTAAAGTAAAGATCTTTCATACCATAGAATTTTCACACGCTAAAAGTATTTTTTACAGAAATCCAGGATTAACACATACATTAATATTAATATAATCAAGTTGTCCACTAACAGGCCTTTATTTTAAAAACCCTTGTTTATATAGATTAACTTGCATTAAGTTATTTAAATTTAATCCAGATAATGGTTGCGGGTTGGATAGGACCATTTAGAAATGTAAAATTGTTTATGTTGGCTACACACTATTCACTCAAAACCTACAATTTATCTGCAATGTTTGCCTACGCAGATTTAGTGTTTATCACTGCGTGTGTATGTGTAGCCAGCATTAGGGCAATGTGTAGACCGGCCTCTATTCCCCTAAAATTGTCCTCTTATACCTGTAGTCACTAAAGTATCTGCTTGTTTCTTTTTTGGTTTGGTTTGCGTTGTTGCTCGGTGGTGGTGAAACAGGGAGGGTGTCCCATCGGGGCCGGGCTTCACATTGAGCAAAATATTCATAGCGACCCCGCGCTGCTGGCTAACAACAAGGACAAGTGGGGCCTGGCCCTGGACGGGCAGCTGAAGCACGAGGACACCAATCTCGCCTCCAGCACCCTGTAAGTTGGCCCGTTAGGACCGCTCGCCTAATGACTGCCACCGTTCATCGGATCGCATGCTCCCGCCCGCATTCACTGTGTACACTGTACACTAGAAACCATGTTCATTTTCATCATCATCATTGCCACTTTTTATTATATTTGTAAGATATGTGATTCAATCTTACACTTTTTCAAATTCTTCTCGATGCTTTCATTCGATTCTTAAGGTTCTTAGTACGAATGCTCGCTGCTAGAATTTCGGTTTTTTCCGCTACTCATACATTTGCAAACGGTGTACACGCACACACTCTCAGTTTCAGGGGTCGAAACAACACGACGCGTGACACACGAATAAACGACAATTGATAATATACATACTACCCACATATATATGCGTCACAACTGCGATGTATTATAATTAATTGTTGGTAATCTAGGCCTGGGAAGACCTATACCAAAAGGATCGAATGATTTATTTACACATTTTACTCCCATAAACACTTTTACAACCGTATTTCAGTAAATATTCAGATCTAATTTTTAAATTCTACACAAAACAAATGCATCCCATTCACATTCAGCTGTCAGGTGTCTCACTAGGTTCTTTATTTCAGTAACATCAAAAGATATATAACTAAATCCAACGGTAACGGAAAACGCAACAGGACCATATTGATGAATTCCCAATTTTAATCAGTCTTTCAATATTTTGGGTGTGTTCAAATACTTGTACACAAAATCTGGGTTTATTCCATGACGGGAGTTGGTATATATTTCATTTTTATATCTTTACAAAGATGAAGTAGATTTTTTTCCAAATTCGGGAATATGGATCTTCAATCAATCAATAATAAAATAAACAACATTTTGACTGTGTCCAAATACTTGTAGACAAAAACTGGATTTCATCCATTACGGGCTAATAATTACAAATTTGACATCTCAACAGAGACGATAAGTTTGGAAGGGAATATAGATACCTAGGCGTTTACAGGGCTTATGACCTCATTACCTCATTATTAATGCATCATCACTCGCCATTATTAAGGCTGGATCATCTGCAAACAAATACATTTCGCAATCTTGGGTTTAATTTTTTTGACTATTGGTATAAATTAAATTCTCATTTAGTCCGAGAATTAGCCCTTGGGCAATTCCGGTTTCTAGAGTCTTCTCGTCACTTAGGTTTTTGTTCATTTTTTACTTTAATTTTTCTTTAGTGTATAGATAGTCTTGTAGAAGTATTTTTATATTTCCTCGTATTCCGTTTTTGTCCATACCTCGTTACCTAAAAATGATACTCATCATCATTTTATGAAAAAAAATGTACTTCAACCATCTTGGATCTGAAAATAAACGCTAAATTCGAAATCAGAGCCCCCGAGAACCATTAAAACGATACCCAACATCATTTTTATGAAAAAAAGTTGCGTCCGCCATCTTGGATCCAAAAATAAACGCTATATTCGAAATCAGAGCCCATAAAAACCATTAAAACGATACCCAACATCATTTATATAAAAAGTTGCGTCCGCTATCTTGGATCCAAAAATAAACGCTATATTCGAAATCAGAGCCCATAAAAACCATTAAAACGATACCCAACATCATTTTATGAAAAAAAAATGCGTCCGCCATTTTGAATCCGAAAATAAACGCTAGATTCGAAATCAGGGCCCCGGAAAACCCTTTTAAAACGATACGCGACATCAATTTTTTTAGAAAAGTGGCGTCCGCCATCTTGGATTTTAAAATAAACGCTAGATTCGTAATCAGGGCCCTTTGAAACCCCTTTAAACGATACCCCCACATCATTTTATGAAAAAAAGTTACATCCGCCATCTTGCAATAAAAAAATAAACGCAAGATTCGAAATCAGGACCCTTAAAACGATACCCAACATTATTTTATGAAAAAAAGGTGCGCCCGCCATTTCGGAATTTAAAAAATCCAAATGCTCTACATGGGAAGAAATTATGTAATGGTGATGATAATTATAAATTAATTATTAAAGAAAAAATGAAAAGTAATTCGGCATTCTACAAATGGAATATATATATTTCGGGAATTGTGCTCCCTATGTCCGCCTCGTAACATAGTGGTAGCGCATTTGGGCTACCGTGCATGAGGTCGCGGGTTCGTTTCCCGTCAAGATGAAATATTTATTTACATGTTATTTTCATATTAATATTTCATGTGCGATACCTTGGACTGGTACTGAAGCGTAAGATTGATCATCCTACCTTCATGGCTCCCGATGACAACGGCACGGCAAAATTGCGGTTTATCGGGACGGCATTATTTTTTATTTTCTAATGTTATATTTATTTTCTCAATAAAGAACACTTCTCCATGTAATAAAATGGTCAATATACACTGTACTTGCTGTACTGTTGGGTGCGGGATAAGGGAAATTTAGTAATAGCATAATATAAAGATTCTTGTAGCTGGAAGAAGGAAAAAACTGACACAGAATAATATAAAAACATTAAATTTGTTGTTTTCTATCAAATAAAATATAACAAAAAAATACTTGATTTTATCACCAATGGTTGAAACCCTGGTGTTTGTGTACGTATACGCATTTTGAATTTTAGGACCAACGGACGTGACCTTCCCGTCCGAAAGCCGAATGGCGAATGACTTTTGAATTTTGAATCGGCGACTGATTCGAACAAAATCTTACAATAGTAATTTGTATGAAAAAATCTTCAAAAAAAATAGCGTCTGTTTTGAAAACGTATTGCGGAAAAACTTAATTGTTTTTTGCCATTATTTTTGATTACAGATGAATAATTATATTTTTTAATAAACTGGTATTCTTTTAGAAATGAGGTATCACTAATAAAAAACGCCGCTCAAACGCCACAACGCTATTCGAGAGGTTTTCATAAAATTCGCGAATTTTTTGTGACGTAATTATAGTATTTAAGAGAAAGATTTTTAATCACAGGAAACATCATTATGTTGAGTAGCAAAAAACATTTTTTTATCATAGAAATATAGGTAATTACACATTTAAAACCCAAAACGCCTAACCCTGTTTCGGATCGTTTCGGATCGTTTCCCCTTAATATTTCTTTCTCAGACATAGAATTGATTTTTGCTGTCTATATCTGGCAATTTTGCTTTATTTTGTTTATGCATGTCTTCGTCAATATTTTGGGTCTTACAATATACTTTATTATGTATGTATGTTTTATCGAGCATGTTTATATTGGTGTTATCAAATAACGTTCATTGGTTTTCATCCAGGAGTCATTTTAATGTAACCATCTGCTTTCTGCTTAAATCACTCATAATAATTTGTGTGCTTATATGTGAATAATTTTGTTATATTATTTATTAACAAATTCCTTTCAAGCCTTTAGCTCAAGCCTCGAGCTTTAAAAACATGTAAGTTTAAGAAACTGTTTGATAAAAAGATGAAATTGCTTCCTGTGCAGATCATTATTTTATTACTAAACAGTGCGCTCTATAAATATTTTGATAGTTGATTTCGTGCATACCTAGTCTCAATTGTTTAAATTCCTAATTTATTAAAAATATAATCAGACAAAATTAAATACTTATTTTGTTAAAAATCAGCATATTTCATTGAAACATTGTCTTCAAAAACGTTTATTCTGTAAAATGTATTTAAAACCTGTGAAATTCCCTAATGATAATGCAAATTATAGTTTATTCGTACTTCAAGGTACCTATAACCTTAAAATTTTTTAAATTGCAACCAAACTTTCTTTCCAATCACTAAAGTACCTACATGTGCTGCCCTTTAAACTGGTCGGCATATATTTAGAATTCAGTGTGCTTGTGCTTAGTGAGTTAAAGCCAAGTTTGTCTAAATAAATGAAGTGGAATATTACAACAATAAAATAGTTTGTGAATAGGAATAACAATATTGTTTATGATTCTTTTCAATCCTTCCTTAGGTCTCGCTCTCCATTGATGGAGAATATAGGTATAATATATCACATTTGTTTCAACTACTCAAAATCCTGTAACTCATTTAATGAAAATGACATAGATTTATTGGTTTTTCCTATTTTTTTGCTTCTTTATAAATAGATATACGAGATTAAATATATACTCAGCTTATTTGTTTTCTAAAATATCCATTTTTTTTCTTTTTAGTTTAGAAAAAAGAAAAAAAACATATCTGAACAATGGGAACTGTTCACATAATAGATAACTTTTAGCATGGTATGCGATAAATAATATAATTACGTATTTCTAAACTCTTAGCAACTTACAAAATTAGGTACATTTGAATATTAATAAGTAACTTACTAATCGTCATTCCTTTTATCACTGGGGCAGACAGAGAAGACAGAACCCCAATGTATTACATTGTATTAACCCTTTCCCTGCATTCGATAACTACTGAAAATTCCTTATTTCCTTCAATTACCTCCTTTTATATTTAATGTATTAGTGAAATTATTTTCATCGAGTATTTTGTTTTATTTTATTTGCATTTTCTTAGTTTTGGTTTCCTGTAATCAGAAGTCATGGTATAATAGACCGTACTCAGTAGTATTCAAATGTACAGTAATTTAATAGTCAGAATCAATTCTTTTATTTTGTTCATGAGGTCTTATTTACCGAGAAATTCGCTATAGTTTTGTAGTTCATAAATAATATAGTAATTGTCGAAGTCGTAAGCTCATAATTTTTGTATTTCATAAGTCTTTAGACATGCAATATCTTTTTTTTAAAAATATTTTACGATTAGAATAATTCATAGAACTTATTCAACTTTAATCAAATAAGTGGTTTAATATCTGCATCCCTGTTTGTATCCTATTGGCAGATCACACAGTCAACTAATTGAAACCCAATTCCAATTATTTTTATAACTATTCCCATATAAATTTTTCTTGTAAGTTGAAAGTAAGTAGTGTAATAATGTTTTTTCAAATCTATCTTTTTTATATATTTTTTTGAATAAATTACTATAATACAACGGATTGTTAAAATGTATG